>OY992878.1:65258032-65261406 GCA_963921405.1 Cepaea hortensis | reverse complement strand
AATCAACAAGTTAACAGGTCTGATGCTAACGATGACTTATACTGTTAACCACTCTGCTAATTATGTATTCATATACTCTACGACCCGCAAATTTGATATCGTTCAGACGTGATGTAGTCCGATAACATAAACATTGCAGATGCTCTCTGCGTTAACAACACAACATAGATGATGATGTTTATTCAGATGACTTCTAAATACAGCATTTATTCAGCTCTCAAATATATGTCTACTCGTGTTGGCGGATCGAACTGACCTTCTCGTCTTCTGGCGGGTCAATCGTTTTTATAACCCGTTTGACCTATTTACGGTCCGTCATCACAGTGATTCTACCTCAGCTGTCAGTGCGCTCTTGAATTGACAGAACCAACTCGCCAATACTTCCTGGCTGTTCATGCTTCTTTCTCCGTGATATCTCACGCTTGTTCTGTCCTATCTTAAAAGACTGAGAAATCAATTCACCTAAATGAACATCTCCTGAAATAAGTAGAGTTTCAAGTACCTAGGAAGTATAATATCATAAAATGGCAAACCAGAAGACGAGATCGAAAATAGATGCAATAAGGCAAACCAGCTTATTGGACAAATGGCACCAATACTAAAGAACAAACATGTATCAATAGTTAATAAGAAAGCAATTTACAAAACAATCTTCATACCAACTCTATGCTACCATTGCCAAACCTGGACAATGACATAAAAAGAGAAAAGACAAATCACACCAGCAGAAATGAGATTCCTGAGAAGAATACTCAATGTATAAGGAAGAGATAAGATCAGAAATGAAAACAAATCAGGACTAAAGTGGGGGGAGGAGGCTGTTATAGCAGCGCTAGATTTTATTAGAAGGCAGCAAGTAAAATGGTTTGGCCATGCAAGTAGGTTACAAACTAACAGTATACCACAACACGCAATTATGTACAGACCAAATGACCACGTAAACGATGGACGGAGGGAGTAGCAGAGTCCAAGAGAATTTCAATACACGAGACCCATAAGCGGGCACTCTCCCGCTGTTTATAATTCACATCGTTACCGCAAGGTACAAGAGGAACATGATGAGATTAGATAAGATTATTCTGTCCTATCATCATCATCATCATCATCATCATCATCATCATCATCATCATCATCATCATCATCATCATCATCATCACCATCATCATCATCATCATCATCATCATCATCATCATCATCATCATCATCATTATCATCATTATCATCATCATCACCATCATCATTATCATCATCATCATATGTTTCCTTTACTCAAACATTGTCTTCATCGTCATCATCATCATAATATGTTTCCTTTACACAGACACTGTCGTCATCATCATCATAATATGTTTCTTTACTCAGACACTGTCGTCATCATCATCATCATCATCATCATCATCATCATCATCATCATCATCATCATCATCATCATCATCATCATCATCATCATCATCATCAACATCATCATCATCATCATCATCATCATCATCATCATATGTTTCCTTTACTCAGACATTGTCGTTATCATCATCATCCTTCCATAATATAGATCATGACAGGGTCATAATCACACACGGAGATAATTAAACACAGTGACGAAAAGAAGAAAAAAAAACACTTTCCACCTCGTTCAACCAGCCTCACTGGCGTTGGTTACAGTTGTGGTTGTTCATAGTGCAGCATAGATTGTTCTGGTCTTTTGCGCTTTGGACACTACCACACTACACTACCGCAGCTTCTCCCGGCTGTGGCGGTTTAAGATGTAATCACTATCATTACCTTAGCTAGGTGTCTAAAGAGAAGGTTAGCTGCATATCCTTTACAGGGGCGTGGCAGTCAACCCGAGCGTTTTTTTTTTCTTTTTTGGCTATTTGTTATTTCTTGGCAAGTTTACACTCAGTAGTTTGCCTTTGGTTTCTGAACGACCGGTACTCACATCATTGTATGGGAATCAACGCAAGTTGTTCTGCTTCCAAATCGCCCGCAGATGTGTTTTAAACGCGGTATGCGGGATGAATAATTGCTCCCGTACCCCTTCGCCACAGTGCCGGTCAAGAGAAGGTAAAGGTAAATATGCAAAAATCAAGAGAAGATCAAGAGAATACAGTACTCTATCCCTTGTGAAAGAGGGGAAAATTCATTCATTGGCACCTTGCCATCTTGACAGACGATAGTTTTGTTACATTGTGCTTCAAAATGGCTTAATAACTACAAGCCAATGCGATGGCGAATGTGACCGATGAGGCCAATTCGCGCTGTAAATTTTCATCCACAATGGATGCATTTGAACACATGGTCATTTCCACCATCATGCACCATCTTATGTCTCACATGCTCGGTGAGTGATGTATCTGAAATCATTTTCTCCTTTGTCTGTATTCTATTTCTGATATTTGCCCTTCAAACAACACGCTAAGCGGCGACTTGCTCCCAATGTGAATTATCAATGCCTGTATCAATCATGTCCTGCTTACACACATCTTTGTATCGTAGTAGAGGCCGACCCTGAGATCTCTTACCCATCTGTAATTCACCAAAAAAGATGTCCTTTGGTATTCTACCATCATCCATCCTCCTAACGTGTCCTATCCATCTAAGTCTACGAAGACTGAGCATGGAATACACCGTCACACAACCTGATCTGTCCAATACTTCAGTATTCGTGATTTTGTCTTGCCACTTAATACCAAGTATTCTTCGCAGACACCGCATATGAAAGCTGTTTAAACGTTTCTCTTGGTGTGAGTAAGTTGTCCAGGCTTCACTGCCATAAAGAAGAGTACTAAGGACACAGGCTTGATAGGCAAGGACTTTTGTTCTGACAGTAAGCTTCCTGTTCTCCCAGACTCTTTTTCTTAACCTGTTCATTGTTGTTGCTGCCTTACCAATCCGGATGTTGATTTCCTGATCTAGGGATAATTTGTTATTTACCTCTGATCCTAGATATGTAAAATAGTCTACTATCTCTAGTTCGGAGTCGTCAATAAAGATTGATGGTACCTCATGTGCACCTTGTGACATAATTTGTGACTTCTTTTAGCTAATTGTTAAACCAAATTCAGAACAAGCATTGGAGAATGCAGATAGCAGACGTTGTAATTCTTCCTCAGAGTGGGTCGTAATTGCAGCGTCATCTGCAAAAAGCAACACTGATCAGTACCCTCCTAATTTTGGTCTTGGCCTCCAATCTCTGAGCATTGTAAAGGTCGCCATCTGAGCATAGTGAATGTATATACCGCCATCCTGATCACGAAAGGCATATTTCAGTAGAAGCGAAAAGAATATTCCAAAGAGGGTGGGAGTTAGTACACAACCTTGCTTAATTCCACTCTTGATTTCAAACTCTTCTGAAGTTGCGCCATCAAACTTGATTA
>OY992878.1:65190532-65253032 GCA_963921405.1 Cepaea hortensis | reverse complement strand
GTTAGTCACTGGGCGCAGAGAGTTTTTGTTTGTGCAAGTAGAGATGTAGAGTTGGCTGATAAGCCGCGCTCTGAAAATCCTGCCACAGCCACCTGTCGGATCATGTTGTAACGTGCTGACATCATGATTCATATAGATAAGAGAATCACAAGTCAACAATTGTCAATGCAGCTTTCAATAAGCAAAGGGAGCGCGATTGAAATTTTAAAAAACCTGGGATATTCAAAGTTTTGTGCAAGATGGATTCCTCGAGCTCTCACAGACCCAAAGAAAAACAATGTGTTCGAAATTGTTGGGCGGTTCGAGACAGATGAATGAAGAATTAAAAAAAAAAAATTCAAACATTGTTACAAGAGACAAAACTTGAGATCATCATTTTGAGCCGGAGACAAAATGACAGTCAATGGAGTGGCATCATCCTTAATCATCAGCGAGGAAAAAATTCAAAACAACTCCATCAGCCGGTAAAATCCTGCTCACTTTTTTTGGGGGGGAGGGGGGCATTGATGGAGTTATTCTCGTAGATGTGCTGCCAAAAGATGGAACCATCAATTCGGAAATTTACATTAAGACACTCGCAAAATCAATCGACGTTACTGCAGGGTTAGGTCTCACAAGAATCGAGAGCAACTGCTTCTTCTTCACAACAAAACGCGCCCTCACACAAGTTTGCAAACAAGGGAGGCAATTAACAAAATGTGGTGGATTGTACTGCCCCATTCACCTTACGGTTCAGACCTGGCTCCATGTGATTTCCATCTTTTCGGTCCCCTTAAGAATGCTGTCCGCGGGACAAAGTTTGAAGACAACGAGGGAGTGAATTATACAGTGAATAAATGGCTACCAGAACAGGACAACATGGGGTACATATATTGGATGTATGCTTTTGTTTCAAGATGGCGTAAAGCCGTTACAAATTTATGGGGATTATGTTGAGAAGTAGAAATGTTTGCTGCACATGTTCATGAACATTGTGACTAAATTTCTTTGTATGTTATTAACGTGTTAAAGAGATAATAATTGTGGTGCATAACTTTCTGACCTACCCTCATATTTGCTTTTGTTGTAATTACGTCCGTCAGTATCGAAATTTCCATCAAGAAACCAGATTTTCAATAGAGAAGCTTTTAGTTTGCAGCACATTTCCATTTTCGTATTAATTATCTTATAACTATTGATCGCCTAGAAATAATTTCTGTTGGCTACACTTTTACATTCAGCGACGTCATTTTACCTCCCAAATGTGATGAAAGTGATTAAAGCCTTAACAGCTTTTACAGTTGGGTTCACCTTTAGGGTTTTCGGCTTCTCAACATTCTGCTAACTTTATTTTCTTCATCATCCACTGGCTTGTGTTGTTCAGAATGTTGTTCCCATAACGGGACTTTTGAAATGACTCTCCACCCATAGCGACTTTGACTGCTATATAATTTTTTAGGCATATGTAAAGAATGTAGTCTGCGATTGCTTTCTCTCTTGGCAGTGTCCATACTTGTTCGTGAATTTATTGATTGTCTCTATATAGAAACATTACATTTTCATTATTTCATCATCAACATGTATCATGCCGATAAACATGAGTGGTCACGGCGCTATATCTCACATGATCACCATAGTCTTGGACCAGGTCTTTGTTCTTGTACCGATTATGCCCGGGAAGGTTAACCCGGTCAATAAATGCCCGCAGAAGTCGGATGTGTCAGCCTATCGTCGCAAGAACGCAGCTCTGCTGTAAACAGGCACAACGCAATCACGTCCGAAAACAAAACTCCGGATGAACGCAGAAGAAGAAGTACCGATTATGCCTTGTAAACAAACTATCCAGGCATTTATCTCTCTGTCTATCATTTTCTCTTTTCCCACCAATCTTTACTTAGTTGTGAAGTGGACAAATTATGACATCCCATGCATTTCGAAAGAAGTATCTTTTGAAATGTCTCTCTATACATAATGTCATTAGTTTTTTTTTCTTTTTGTAAGGTATCTGTAAAGAGGGTAGTCTGCCATTGCTTTCCTTTTTAGCAGTGACTAAATTGGTCGATTAACACGCAGCCATGTCTCTGTACAGAGATCCTGTGTCTACTGTCATGAAACCTGAAACCATAACCAATAACAATCTGCAAGTTGCTCTCAAGATCCATCCACCACCTGCTGACGTAGCTTCACGTTACCATGGTTGGGGGGTTGTGAAAGGGAGGAGAGTGCTAAACGGGTACTCCACCTTGCTCAAGGATGTTCTGTAGACTAGCGGAGGAATGCAAGTCTCTTGGAAAGGAACAGACCTGCAGAACTTAGCCTTCGACCTATATCAGTCTACCGTACTGAGTATGAACATTAATGGAACGCATTATTAGTAGCAGGTTAATGTGGCATCTGGAAGAAAACCACAAAATAACTCCATAACAGGGAGGATTAAGAAAGTAAGGATCTAATGAAGATCAAATAACCCATATAGCTCAGGAAACAGGATGTTTTCGAAGACAGGGTAGATTAAGAAATAAAAACAGGCATTTGATAAAAGTTATCGGCTCCGTGGCCGAGGGGTTAGCAGCTTTCTCCGCTAACCCCGAATACTCTCGTCACGTGACGCGACGAGAATTAACAGTGGTTCGAATCGCAAAAGTGACATATGAGAGTATGGAGCCGGTCGCTCAGAAAGTCGTGGCGTGCTGATGAGCGTAATCTAGCCTAGGAATCAACATACAGCTGAAAGATGCTGGTGTTGACCGCAATATCCTGTAACAGGATGGAAACGCGGAAAATATATATATATATATATATATATATATATATATATATATATATATATATATATATATATATATATATATATATATATATATATATATATATATATATATATATATATATATATATACATATATATATATATATATATATATATTTAAAAAAAAAAAAAAAAAAAAAAAAAAAAAAAATTTGATAAAAGTTATAAGCAGGGACTGAATGTAAATCTTCCAAAAAATACAGATGTGTTTAAAAAATGTGCACGTGGATCACTCACTGCCTTCAGAACTGAAATGCCAGGCAAAATTATAAGGACAAACCAGCAAGAAAATTGTTCCTAAGAGAGAATTCTGTCACCAACCTTGTTTCTAGAGTATTTAAATGACACCACAGAACTATTTCCAGCCAGAGAGCCTGCTCTTTTGCAGAATCGTTGTCAACATCAGCACCTTTCAGCTGATTGTTGATTTCTTGGCAAGATTTCGCTCAGTAGTTTGCCATTAATTTCTGAGCGACCTGAGCGATTTTTTTTTTACACATATCTGTATTTTTTAGAAGATTTACATTCAGTCCCTGCTTGTAACTTTTATCAAGTGGTTGTTTATATTTCTTAATCTACCCTGTCTTCGAAAACATCATGTTTCCTGGGCTATATTGGTTATTTATTGCTGATTTATTATATAGCTGATTATTGATTTCTTGGCAAGATTACGCTCAGTAGTTTGCCATTGCTGTCTGAGCGACCTGCTCACATATCCCCGTAAGTTACCAACGCGGTGCAGTACAGCTAATAATAGAATGCAGCAAGGCTGATCAGTGTTAGAGGACAGGCCAAAACATGTCTAGTGTAGATCAATTAGAAGAAAGCAACACACGCACGTTTCAAATAAAACTCACTACTCTTAGCTAGTATAAATTAAATTACTGACTGCCTTGGGAAGGATATCTATTTTAACCTAGGTGTCACTTTTGACCATCGTGTGACACGGACCACATAGATTGAGACCAATCGAACTAGAGCAGGCAAATAATGGCATTCATGAAGAAGAATACTAGTACAATGTGTGGAGTAAATGAGGAGGTTCTCAAGAAATTATAAACTGCGCAATTGAGGTCAGTACTTAAATACGGCATTGTGGCTTAGGCAAAAACAGCCATGACTTACTTTCACAAAATAAATGGCGCCTAAAATTACAATATATGGATCATAAAGGAAACATTTATTAACAAACTGGAAAAGATCACATGCCTACAACCAATGCAGAACAGAAAAGTAACTAAGAGCCCAGACACAAGCAGGCACATTTAGAAGGTTGACAGACCACTTCACGTTTTCGAGGTTTAATGGACTTGTAAGTGAAAGACTAAGGCGAAACAAGTTTGTAGAATCTGCATAAGTAAAGATCAACACAGATTCTCTCCTTAACATACTAACAGTCAGCCCCTTTCTACATTGGACACAAGTTCCCAGCTGACAGACAGCACCTGCCTAAGAAGACAAAGAACATTTCTGGTATTGAAAAAAAAAATAGAACTCTCAGAGTGAGGGCTGGTCTGGTTCGCAAGATCAGTCCCGCGTCTGGCGTTCGTTGCCTCGGATGGCTGTGTGAGGTGCACCCAATCGGGAACTTCCCAGCCGAGCCAAGTTAGCAAGGCAGGTGTTTCGATAATGTGACCGCAGCACGAAGCTGGAGTCGTGGTTCGAGTTGGCGAAAGAGCAATTTTTGTATGACCATTCTACAAAGTCTTGATAAGCGCTCTCTCTCTCTCTCTCTCTCTCTCTCTCTCTCTCTCTCTCTCTCTCTCTCTCTCTCTCTCTTTCTCTCTCTCTCTCTCTCTCGACGAGTAGTGGGCCTGCAGTCAGCAAGCTGGCATAGCTTTTCGGTCAATCCTGCCTGGTGTAGCTTGAAAGGTCGTCGGTAGGCGTCCAGTGGTTTTGCATGTATCACCGCTACCCAGGGAGTGCGCTGAACGATTGGTACTCTTGGCCTGGGTATGCATGAATAGTCCGTCTATGCGATAGATATCTGGTTGATCCTGCCAGTAGTCATATGCTAGTCTCAAAGATTAAGTCATGCATGTCTAAGTTCACACTGTCTCACGGTGAAACCGAGAATGGCTCATTAGATTGCTTGGTCCAGACACTTGTTCTACGGCCTTCAGCTGAGGGATATGGCTGAACGCCTCTAAGTCAATATCCCCCGGATGTGAGGGCCTGTCCGTTACTCACCCTCTGGTGCATGGAGGTGAGACGCTGAGTCTGCTTCATGCTTGGTCCAGACACTTGTTCTACGACTCTCAGTTGAGGGATATGACTGAACGCCTCTAACTCAATATCCCCCCCCCCCCCCAATGTGAGGGTTTAGTCGTTACTAACCCTCTGCTTTATGGAGGTGAGATGCTTAGACGGCAGCATCTGCAGCCTACTTAGTGAGCGTTACCAAAGGTGGAAAAAGCGTCACAGAGGCACACAATTGCTCAAACCCATTTCGTGGAAAGTCCGAACCGAAAGCTCGCTGAGTGGATGTTGCCTGCAGACTGACCGTTCCGGTTTGCGTGGGGAGCAGCCAGCAGCGAACAAAATGCCCAATATATGTAATTGAGGAAGTGAAGCAGCAATTTGCAGGTCGTGACGATTCCTTGGGTGAGCCCAGCACCACTGCGCTGTGTGTCGGCTCTGCAATTATTGAAGCCTTCTTGGATGGTGGGGAATACCCATGGTCTGCCATTGCTTTCCCTTGAGTGTTGACCTGGATGTCTTCGACTGTTCTAACTTGACCAGAACGGATGTTGATGACACCCAACAGTGAGAGTCGAAAGTCCTTTGAAACACCCGGGAAGGTTAACCCGGTCAACAAACACCAGCAGAAGTCGGATGTGTCGGCCTAAGGGCGCAAATAAACTGGCACAACGCAAAAACGTCAGAGTGAGAGTGGAATGTCCTACGTAGCACCCGGGAAGGTTAACCCAGTCAACAAACATCCGCAAAAGTCGGATGTGTCGGCCAAAGGGCGCAAATAAATTGGCACAAAGCAATTACATCTGGAGGAAAAACATTCCGGATGAACGCAGAAAAAGAAGAAGAAGAAGAAGAAGAAGAAGGAGAAGAAGAAGAAGAAGAAGAAGAAGAAGAAGAAGAAGAAGAAGAAGAAGAAGAAGAAGAAGAAGAAGAAGAAGAAGAAGAAGAAGAAGAAGAAGAAGAAGAAGAAGAAGAAGAAGAAGAAGAAGAAGAAGAAGAAGAAGAAGAAGAAGAAGAAGAAGAAGAAGAAGAAGAAGAAGAAGAAGAAGAAGAAGAAGAAGAAGAAGAAGAAGAAGAAGAAGAAGAAGAAGAAGAAGAAGAAGAAGAAGAAGAAGAAGAAGAAGAAGAAGCAGAAGCAGAAGCAGAAGAAGAAGAAGCAGAAGAAGAAGCAGAAGAAGAAGAAGCAGAAGAAGAAGAAGCAGAAGAAGAAGAAGCAGAAGAAGCAGAAGAAGAAGAAGAAGAAGAAGAAGAAGAAGAAGAAGAAGAAGAAGAAGAAGAAGAAGAAGAAGAAGAAGAAGAAGAAGAAGAAGAAGACTAAAGAAGAAGAAGCAGAAGAAGAAGAAGAAGAAGAAGAAGAAGAAGAAGAAGAAGAAGAAGAAGAAGAAGAAGAAGAAGAAGAAGAAGAAGAAGAAGAAGAAGAAGAAGAAGAAGAAGAAGAAGAAGAAGAAGAAGAAGAAGCAGAAGAAGCAGAAGAAGAAGATGCAGAAGAAGAGGACGAAGAAGAAGAAGAAGAAGAAGAAGAAGAAGAAGAAGAAGAAGAAGAAGAAGAAGAAGAAGAAGAAGAAGAAGAAGAAGAAGAAGAAGAAGAAGAAGAAGAAGAAGAAGAAGAAGAAGAAGAACTCTCGGAAGGAAATGGAAAGAAGTAAAGCTAAACTACATAGAAGAACAATAACCATGTAACATCTGGACCCTGCGTATATAGATGGATCCGCAAAATAGAAACTAAATGAAAATGGGATGGAGGAATTCGACTGAATCTAAATAAAGGAGTAAAGAAAACAGTCAGTGGCAATTAAACTATTCTCAGGTAACTTTAGAGCAGACACAGAGGCCTTGAAAACTGCAAGAGATGCTGCTGACAAAGAAAACTAAAGGGAAACATAGCTCTCTTGACAGATGTGAAACTAGTAGTTCTCAAAACTGATGAGGAAAACGGCACATAACAGAAGATACTACATGGAATGTGTCAGAAATCAGTAAGGGTTGTAATGGAATGGATCCCAGCACATTGCAGTACAACTGGAAATGACAATGCAGACGAATTTGCAAAGGAAAGTGGAAGACTACTTCTGCCTGATATAAACAAATCATTCAGATCATTGATTATACAAGAATTAGGTCGCTGGAAAATGTAGAAAAGGAAGATGGAGTCGGAATACTAATGCAGGTTAAAAGGTAAAGGCATTTCCATATGAAGTGTTAGGCTTTCACATAGTAAAGGACCTAGTGTAATGTAGTGAGATAGCCCATTTTCTTAATCGCCACCTTTCCGTCCCGGGCAATGCCTTGAACATGTTCGAATACCCAGATTGTGAAACTGAGCTGACTCCAGAATCGTATTGGTTTGTGAAAAAAAAAGATCCAGTCACAGCTGGGAATTTAATCCTGGTCACTGTGGCTGGTAAACGCACGCACTAACCACTACGTCACCGCCGCTTAAATTATAGGTTACGGTCTTTAAAAGTCGCGAGGATCGACTTAATTGCACCGGGTTTTATCCCATATGACTCGGTCTCTTTCCACAGGGTGGCTTGCCGAAAGTGTCGCAGAAAGCACGAACTCCGTAGCTCCAGCGTCGACCCCCAGGAGTCTCAGAGAAAAATGCACTCGTGAACCGAAAGACGTAACCCGGAATCAAACCCACAACCTTCGGGGCGCGAGGCAGACAGCTTGACCACTTCACCACGTAGACACCCGTATACTTATTTAAAGTTACTTTCAGAGAAACATTCTTGTCAGGTAGAACGACATCTCTTCTATAATAGCTTCCTTTTCTCTTGGTTTTGTGGCGGAAGTTTTCTGCGGGATGGAGCAGCTTGCCCTATGCACATCTCTTCCATAGTCGCCGCCATTTAGGACGTGCCTGGAAGTGTGCAGCATTACTATTGTTTGCTTCAATTACGAGCCCCGGTTAAACACGAGCGACTGGGGATAAAGGGCAGAAGAAAAGAAGAAGAGGAAGAAAGACAAGGGGCACTGTTTGTTGTAAGTGTTGAGTTGAGTTGAGTTAAGAACCATCACTGCACTCAGGACATTCCCATACGTGCTCCGTCCCCTCGTTCAACAGCCAGCGAAGAGTCATACTACTAATCGTTCCCACCGCTATCTGATTAAAAGTTCTCCTGGTCTTCCCTCTCAGTTTTGAGATTCTTCCAGAACCCCTGCCGATCCCCCGCAATCTCATTATTTCCACACATGGGTTCTCAATCTGTTCCTCCGCCTTCTCCACCTCGTCCCACAAGCGCACGACCACCTCCCCGTTATCCATAGGCAAACTACCACCAAGAGGTGCATTCCCTGCTAGCCTATCAGCCTGTTCATTCCCCCGTACCCCCGCATGGCCAGGGCAAAATATCCATACAATTCTCACAATCTGTGACCTCTGAAGCGACGCGAGCCATTCCACACGAAACATTCCTTTCTCCACCTTGCTAAACATACTCTTTGAATCCGTAATGAGTACAACGTGTGTTGCAGTAGTCTCGTCTAACCACCGGAATGCCGCTGCTAATGCCTCTGTGGTATACAAAAACGTCTCTACTAACATCCTTTTATTGATGCCCTTAAAAATACCAATCCCAAATAATTACTGTTTAAGTACCTTACTTTTGGGAAAAGAAAACAGAGCAAAACTAACCCGTAGGGACGCGTAATTTATTGGGCATTAGTTTAAAATTTGTTTTAGTTTGGTTCACGAACCTGGCAAGACCGGGACTAATTTTAAAACAAAAGGATCAGAGAGTCCATTTTTGTTGAATCGAACAAAGGGAGCAGACGTCAGCCTCTCCCTGGCTGGGGCGGGCGATTTTGCCCTAAAAACCATCATTCTCTGCAGCAATGGTATGTTAAATCTACATTATTAATACGTATTGATGTATTTTGATATGGTACATATACCATTGTGTGTAATTAAGAATTGGTTAAAAGGTTAAATCAACAATTCTTGTAAACTAGAGTCTGATTGATTATTAGTACTGAGTACATGTGTGTGCCACGCTGTAAAAACGTTCCTATACTTATACAATTTCAAATCCCTATGTTAAAACCTCTTATAGGCATTGTGAACCTATATCTCATTAGCAATGCTTATAACCTATAACTATTATGTGTACTGTAGAGTGTCAAACTCATGTCAGGAAACACATTCTAGAAACTTTTCTCAATGTGGGAGCAGACTCTTGATTACATACTTCATAGTAGAGAACTTGTTTCTGCCACTTTCAAATATCCTATGTAGTGTAAATTCACTGTTAAGGACATGTCTGAACTGTTTTTATCCATGCGGAGACATACAAATGATTACGCATATCATGGACTCAGTTCATTTTGGATAAATTTGTTCCTAATTGCTATAGTGCCAAATTTTGGTACAAACTTCTTGTTAACATATTAGTAACCACCCCAGAGGGGTGATAGACATGTAATATTCTCATAAAGATGCTAAGAAACTGCCATTAGGAAATTGCCATGTTTGAGAATTGTCAGAGTCTTGCATTCAGCAATAACACGGGCTCGTAATCACCAACAAGTGTGATACAAAACAAGGTCACAGAATGACTTGACGTGACGCACTACACTTACAATGCAAACACTTTATTCACACAAATCACTCATCACAACAATTATATGCATCGTACAATTACAATGACGATGCAATAATACATTCAATAGAGAGATCAATACAATATACACAACTCACAGGCGCACAGTCTTCTATCTTCTCACAGGCGTTCTCTCTATTGCGTTCATACACCCAAGTATACGAGCACCATTCATTCCCGTCTGTCTCGTCCAACACTCCCAAGCCGTCCGGCCGCTAACCCACTGTGAGTCTCGCTAGTCGGGGTTGCGTCCCTGCGTGGACTGCATGATCCACGCATTCACCGACTGGCTATTCCTGCCACAGTGTGGTTAGTGTCACTCACAGGTGGACCCCTGGCCGTACTCGCCAGGCGTCGTTAACGACGACGCGGTAGAACTAATGGGGAGATTATGACATTCTCCCGCTCTACTTTTCATGAAAGGGGAAACCTTTTATGTACTCTATATACATATGGGTTTATTTAATAAACCTGTCAGAATCGACCCATTATTTGTCATCTGACCTGACACTTTGGTTTACATTTGAAATATGCAAATAATTGTAAGTTATATACACTCATTCTTCCATGCTGCTAAGAAGCAACAGTCATCAAGTACAATCCACTCGATGGGTTATTACTTTAGTTGTAATATGACACAGCCAGTCCGGTAGCTATTCAGCGAACACGCAACTACCTCCCGACAGATAAAGAAAAATTGCAAAAACGACATGTCAGACTGCGAGCCGTCTTCCTATAAGATGACTCCAACATTTGACCTCAACCTCATTTGGTTGCAAAGTCTCATGAAGGTCTACAACTTCGGTAATTAATACCATGCACAGGTGACGTCATCTTGATGTGCCACCAACCTGGCAACCTGAGAATGGCTTCTATACATGTTACACATTATTACTAATTTCAATTGTTTCCCTTGAAAGAATACAAAATCAATGGGGGATAATTTCAACATGCTGTCAAAGAAAATAAATTACATTAGAAAATAAATTTCTAAGCGTCATAGTTTGATGCTTATTGACAATAGCGAACTAAATGTCACTATTGCGAATAAGTTAATCAATTTATGATTCTCAGATCACATCTATCAAAATCCTTACATACAATTTATATATGTAAATTTTCAGCTCACAAAGTTTATATAAATCGTCAATTCTTTGTGAGGATGACACTATAGTCTGCTACTTTTCAAATAAATTTCATAAACACCGGAAATACACAGCTGGTGTGTTAAGTTGTTAATAACACAATGTTCTTCCGTCTGGATGTTACACAAAGGAACGGAGAATACAGTTCGTAAGCACAGCTGCTGGATTACCTCTTTCTTTCACAATTTGGAATCAATATGTTCTGTAGAAACCAGATATCACAGTCTTTCTCGCACTGGTTAAAATACGTCGGAACTCTCTGCGTGGCAGGTACTACGGATATTTGCAAAGTTCAAGTAAAGTAAGTCTTGAAATCCCGTAGCACTGTTCGTTACAATGTTTATATATAATTAAAATAATATTACCTTCCGAACACATACAACACAAGTATTCATCACACGTATTACTATAATTATAAAATATATACACAGTATATTTATATTGGGATGTTGTCCCTATCACATTTTCTATACAGCGTTACTGAAATATATTTCATAATGCGCCGTGTTGCTGAGCGTTACATTACTCTGCAGATTTTTCATTCATCTGCTGTGTGCGCTCAGGCACCATTGGGCTTGTGGGTGTGTCGTAAGGACATCGGTATAGAAGGTCAGCAATCGTATTTTGAGTGCCAGAGATATGCCTGACTTCAAAACTGAAATCTTGCAATAACAGTAACCATCTTCCCACTCTGTTGTTGGTAGGCGTTCCCGTTGTGATGATTTTTAACGGACTATTGTCTGTCTCTACTATCAAGTGTGTTCCAAGAAGGAATCTGGACAGTTTTCTAACCGAAAACACAAGAGCCAACGCCTCAATTTCCTGCGTCGACCAAAATCGCTCTCTGGTCTTTAATGTACGACTTACGTAGTATACAGGATGGAGAATTTGATTGTGTTCCTGTAGCAGTACGGCCCCAATCGCTACGGAGCTCGCGTCTGTTCTCAATCTGAAAATAGTACCCAAACTTGGTAATTTTAGAATGGGGTTACTAGAAAAATAAGACAACACTTTTGTAAATGCAGGTCTTAGGCATTCGTTGTGTACAATATTGTTAGATTTGTCTTTCGTTAGTAGGTTAGTGAAACATTCTGTCAAAGTGGCAAAGTTTGGTATAAATTGTCTGTAATAATTCAACAGAGGACACTTCGCACTTCTTTCTTTGTGGTCGGAAGTGACAATTTCAGAATACGTGACACGATGTTATCGCCAGTAGTGACAAAGCCATTAAAAATTTTATACCCCAAAAATTTCTTGGTAGGCAATATCAACTTTCGATGGTTTGACTGTCAGTCCGTGCTGTCTGATGCGGTCAAATGTCTGTTCTAATGTTGTCACATGGTCCGTCATAGTCTTTGTATGTACACATATGTCGTCCATGTATGAAATAATATTCGGTATGTCTGTCAGAAGGAGTCTCGTCACCCGTCCAAAGGTTGCCGGGGCATTAACTAGCCCGAATGGAAGCTTGCACCATTCGTATAGACCCCAGGGTGTGGCAAATGCTGTCAGATGTATGCTGTCACTATGTACCGGTATTTGCAAATATCCTTTGGTCATGTCAAGTTTTGTAAAGTATCTAGAATCTGTCAGTTCAGTCAGTATGTCTTCCCATTTGCTCATTGGTTCTAAATCCAACTGTGTGATGCTGTTCAGTTTCCTATAGTCAACACAGAGTCGTATCGTGTTGTCCTTCTTTTTCACTATGACTATCGGTGAACAAAAATGCGATTGTGATCGTCTGATGATATGATTCTTCTCTAAGTCTATGATTTCCTGATGTAATTTCTCTTTGTAGTGTATGGGAATGGAGTATGGTCTGCATTTTATTGGTGTGTTGGATGTCAGAATAATGTGATGATGCACTAAGTCTGTTTGTCCTGGGTTGTTAGAGGAAATGCTACTGTAGTCCTGTAACAGTTGTCTGCAACCGTCGGTCTCTGTCTGAGTCAGATTGGGATTTATTTTAATGTCATGCAGATTGTTTGTCGTGTCAAGTGATGGGGTCGGTATTTCGTCGGTGTCGTCATCGTCTGTGTGGTCTACTATCGTTGTGCTTGCTGCTGTCTCGTCTTGGTCTTCGTCTCTATTGTAGTACGGTTTTAACATGTTGATGTGAATTATTTTATCTTTGTCTTTCACTGCTATCTCATAGCCAACAGTCGAGATTTGTCGCAGTACTTTAAACGGTCCTTGCCATGAGTCTGTCAAGAGATGTCTGTCTCTTGGCAAAAGAAGTAATACGTCCTGTCCAGCTGTCAATGTTATTGTCCTATTTCCTCTGTTGGCATACTGTCTGTAAATAGCACCAGATTGTTTCAGTGCTTCTTTAGCTAACACACAAGATTTCATTATCCTATCACGCAATGATATTACATGTTCATATGATGATACTGGTTTATGTACAGTTATACTTTCAGTTAACATAGAATGGTACATAGATAATGGGCCGCGTGGTTTGGCTCCATATACAAGTTCAAATGGTGAGAAACCTGTACTGGAATGAGGTACTTCGCGATATGCAAATAGTATGGCAGGTAAATAGGTATCCCAGTCTTCAGAGTGTTCCTGGGTAACTTTTGATAACATATGCTTGAGATCCCCATTCATTTTTCTATAATTCCCGTCGAATGAGGGTGGTATGGGCTGTTAAAGCACTGCTTTACCCCTAACATTCTAGTAAAGGCTTGAGTGGCTGCAGCTATGAACTGACTCCCACGATCTGAGAGAATGGTATCAGGAAACCTTACTCTAGAAAAAATATGGAAGAAAACTTCCATAACATCCTTGGCAGTTATGTTCTTAAGTGGAATTGCCTCAGGCCACCTGCTACAGAGGTCAATTATCGTTATTATGAACTTATTTCCTCTCGATATTACGTGGTTAAGAGGACCTACAATATAAACAGAGATCTTTTCAAAAGGTCTACTTGCTAGATCTGTTATTTGTAGTTCAGCTTGCGGGTGTTTACCCTTTTTAACAAGCTTCTGGCAGATGTCACAAGTTCTGTAATATTGCTTGGTATCATTGCAGAATTTGGGCCAGTGGAACTGACTAAGTAATCTCGATCTAGTTTTCGAATAAGCCATATGCCCTGCAAAGGGTATATCATGTGCTAGATGTAATGCTTGCTTGCGGTGTTCGGTTGGTAACACCGTTTGCTCTGTGGTGCTGGTACCTTTGGTGTAGTACCGTCTAAGGATACCGCCTTTCAGTGCAAAATGCCATCTAGAATTTTTTGTAAGTCTTGGCTTTTGGCCTATAAGATTAAAATACTTGTGCAAAGATAAATCGGCCTTTTGGGCTGTTATGAAATTCTCCCTCATGGTTTTAGGAGGTAATATCACTGGGCTTAACATTTCCAAAGCCTTAGTCTGATCAATTTGATCTTGCACTTTGGCAGCAGATCTAGTTACTGCATTTACAATATCAATAACATGACATGGTGATGTTACATTTATATCCATATATTCATGTGATGAAGTTAATGAACTGGTAAACATACATTCATTTACAGGTGATAATACATTTTCAACAGCATGTTCAGTTGAAGATGATACTGTATTATCAACAATACATTGGACAGATGATGTTAAACTGTCATGTGGCATGTCATTTACCTCAGGAAGGTTACCAACGATTATGTCGCAACATGGGTTGGATAATGCTGCGCATTTAACCTTTCCTGTGAGAAATGGGGTGTCAATATATGCCCATGCAAGTGGGTATTTCTCGATGTTACCTGAGAAAGTTCTGCATGTAACATGTTTGCCTGTATAATCTGAAGGTAAAATAAAGTCTCTCTTTAAACCAATAAGAGTACATCCACTATCACGTAAAACGGTGGCAGATTTGCCATTTACAAATCCTTGGTGGATGTTAAGTTTACCTCTGGAGTTTATTACCAAATTGGCTTCTTCATTGGCAATAGGTATTGAGTGGCCGCATGTTAATAGGCCATCTTCATGAAAACGATCACAGATGGTACATTTGTTAAGATGAAATACATCAATGGCCTGTGCTGAATTAACAGGATGATTTTCACATGTTTCTTCATCTGAGGAAGAGCTATCAAACATGGCTGCATTAGCCTTTCTGGTCATTTGTTTACCTTTACAAGCATGATGCCAGTGGCCATATGCTTTGCAAAGGAAGCATTTGGTTAGACGTTTATAGCTTTCTCTCCTGATCTTGCTTATCTATATAGTTTTGCAAGTATGTAAGGTAACCAGGATGTTTGTCACACATATCAATTTCGTTGTGTGGAAGATGACAATATCTGCATTGGTAATATTTCTCAGCATATTGCTTAAAGGGTTTCTTGTTACTATAGGGACCTGACTTCGTTCTGTCATAGGTAGCGGCTGCTACAAAATCAGTGTCAGTCAATCCACTAGTAAAACAATGTTTGTTGGCTGTGAAATAAGCCGAACCTCGTTTTTCTATATGTTGCACACTCTCGCACTCACATTCTTTCAGAAACTTAGAAAATGGTGGTGGTAGAGATGAAATAATTTTACCTCTTAGAATGAGATCTTTCAACTTATCAACGCTGTTTACGTTGGCTGATGAAAGCCATTTGCTAAATACATCCTGTACTACTGAGATGTAGTCAGAGAAAGTTTGCGTTGGTTTTGGAGATAATTTGCTAAACTGTTCTCTGTAGCCTGCTTCATCTAACAGGAAATGTGACATGACTTTGGATTTAATATATTGGTAATCTTTCCTAAGATCTTTGGGAATGGTCTCTATCACTTTCAGAGGTTCTCCAGAAAGACTTCTCATATATATTATGTTCCATTCAGTCTCTGGGATCTGATAATGCTCTATTATCGTTTCAAAGTTCTGGGTAAATGCTGCAATGCAGTCGCCAGTGGTGAAATTTTTGACGATCCCTTGGTACTTTTTGTACTGATTCTCCTTTTCTAGTCTTTCTGACTTTCGAGAATCTTTCTCTGCTGATGTTTCAGCTTCCAGCTGTTTAATTTTCAGCTGCATTTCGAGTTCTTCCCTCTTACTTTGGGCTAGAATCTCAGCTTTTCTTATTTCGGCATCTGTTTCTGCCTGTTTAATTTGTGCATCTAATTCTGCCTTTTTCAGCGCTCTTTCAGCAGCTCTGACTTCGCGATATCTAGCTTTTTCCTGTAACAGGAGATGTTCTGAATACTTTTCCTCACTCCATTTTGTCAACTCATCACCAGTTAACTTTAATTTCAAACCAGATTCGATGAAATCATTAAATGTAGACATGATGAAATATATCCAATACAATGAATGTACACAAAAAGTTAATTATGTTGTTAGTAAATAATTTGTACAGGATTTATCGAATACAGCCTGTGCCTAAGCCTACACACAAAAGTATATGTGAAAAAAGATAATACTTAAGTGAATTTGGAGCTCTGGAGAACGATGGAGAACTGTACCAGAGAATGGCTGCCTGAACGTTACTACCCGGAAAAATGAACTTTACTTCTTAATGGTTTCGGATGACACAAAAACCTGTTGCTTTTGGAAGAAGAAAATATTAGGACATGTATGTTTATGTGGTGTATGCGTTGTCAACTAAGTTTTGTAGGTTTGTGTGCTGTCAAGTCTGTTTGTTAGTCGTAATGTCGTCCGTTCAACACATTCAACAACTTGCTTTCCATGTTGCTTTCTTTCCAAAACTTTCCGCTTACACACACGTTCAATTCTATTTTACAACTACTTCAAAGATGGATGATACACCCACGTTCACACCTATGGTTTAAATAATCCAACAAGGACGTTCAAACTTATGGTTCAAATAATACACGACGGACGATGCACCCAAGTTAACACTTGTCAGAGTCTTGCATTCAACAATAACACAGGCTCGTAATCACCAACAAGTGTGATACAAAACACGGTCACAGAATGACTTGACGTGACGCACTACACTTACAATGCAAACACTTTATTCACACAACTCACTCATCACAACAATTATATGCATCGTACAATTACAATAACGATGCAATAATACATTCAATAGATAGATCAATACAATATACACAACTCACAGGCGCACAGTCTTCTATCTTCTCACAGGCGTTCTCTCTATTGCGTTCACACACCCAAGTATACGAGCACCATTCATTCCCGTCTGTCTCGTCCAACACTCCCAAGCCGCCCGGCCGCTGACCCACTGTGAGTCTCGCTAGTCGGGGTTGCGTCCCTGCGTGGACTGCATGATCCACGCATTAACCGACTGGCTATTCCTGCCACAGTGTGGTTTGTGTCGCTCACAGGTAGACCCCTGGCCGTATTCGCCAGGCGTCGTTAACGACGACGCGGTAGAACTAATGGGGAGATTATTACAAGAATATAGATTCAAGAACAAAGAAAGTAAACGCATGATATAACCAAGCTTAGTCACACCGCACCAAAGGTGATAGACACCAGGAAGAATATTATATGTTCCAAACACTTATCATACTGCATAAATCATTTCTAATAGATAAGAAATGCTCTTAAAAATAGCAATACTTGGCAGAATATATCACAGCGTTCACTAACCTCATGCTGCTGTAAGCAGTGGGGGAAAACAATTTATGTTTTAGTTTATGGATTAACCCATGAGGAAATCATAAAACATAGGCTCCTTGCATCATCATTATGATTAATTATTATGCATGATTATCATGTACTTAATATTAGAGAAATGTACATGATGGTTGTCTCTGTTATGAGAATTATACTGTGGGAATATACCTTTTAATGTTACCCCGGGGGACATGAGGATGTTGATGTAAGAATCCTTGAGTATGTCAGTACACAAGAAGACAATGTTGAATAGCCTTGGCCTAACACTGATTATAGTGAAGGAAAGGAAACATAGGTTATGTATGGGTTATTCTCTTCAAGAATCCATCCATCATGTGCCATGCCGGTAAGCGTGGGCGGTCATGTTCTGCCATCTCACTCGATCAACAGAGTCGTGGATCAGTTCCGTGTTTTTGTCTCGACCATGCCACAAGGCCAAGCCATCCAGATACTTGTTTCTAGGTCTTCCCCTTGGTCTGTTCCCCTCGATCTTACCAGTTGTCACCAAGTTCTCCAAATCATTTCTTCTCATAACATGCCCAAAAAATTGTGACTGTCTACGTCTAATGTCTCTGATCAGTTTACGATCTTCATTTGTTTCTTGAAGGACTTGTTCATTGGTCTTTCTGGCTGTCCATGGTATTCTTTGCATTTTCCTCAGAAACCACATTTCTACAGCCATCAGATATTTTTCAGCCTGGCTGCTCATTGTCCAAGCTTCACATCCATATAAAAGTACAGGTTCTATGTAGCATCTCAACACTCTTTTTCTCGTTTCAATTGACATCTTTTTATTGGTCAGTATGTTTTTCATCTTGCTAAAGGCTACTTTTGCCATGGCGATTCTTGTTCTAATCTCTTCAAGGCATCTCCCATCAGATGTTATTACTGTTCCGAGGTAATTGTACCTATTCACTTGTTGAAGAGTATTCCCATTTACTTGTATATTACACTGTGGTATTTCGTTCTTCTTAGTGACGACCATAATCTGTGTCTTTTTACAATTTAATTCTAACCCTTGTTGTTCACTATGTGTAACAACCGCATCTACTAAATTTTGCAGGTCCTGTTCATTGTCTGCAATCAAGACTGTATCATCTGCATATCTAATGTTATTGATGCATCGTCCCCCAATGTTGATTCCTTCCATATTTTCAATATTTCTGAAAATATTTTCACTGTACAGGGAAAACAGATCTGGAGACATTACACATCCCTGTCTCACACCTCTCTTAATAGGCTGATATTGGCTTACTTCATTATCAACTCTTATGGCAGCTTGTTGTTTCCAATATATGTTTTTTACAAGTCTAAGGTCTTTCCCATCAATTTGTAGATCTTCAAGCATCCTTATCATGTTGACATGTCTCACTTTATCAAAAGCCTTTGTGTAGTCAATGAAGCAAAGGTGTAGATCTTTGTTTACTTCTATAGAACGTTCGATTACGGTTCTCAGTATATACACAGCATTTACTGTACCCTTGCCTACTACAAACCCACATTGTTCTTCTCCTATTTCATTCTTCAAGAATGAGAGATACAATATCTACATGTTTGGATGAAAAGAATGGCTTCACTCATCTAATAGTCCCAGTAACAACAGAACATAATATACAGTGAGAAAATACCTTACTCACATTTAGAGTCAGAAGGGATCTACAACAAGCAAGGAGGGACAGGGAACTTGGAAACCCACTCTTATCTCCTTCCCCTTTTTTGTTTGTAATTGTGTTGTGAAAATGTTAGCACACCACAAAGTATTAATGCCTGTATTGTATTCTTTTGTCATCCATTTCTATAGCGAGTGGTGGTTTGTTGGACATTTCACCCATCAGGATCCTGGGTCAACAGCCTGGTGAAGGTGAGTCAGGACTAAATGGCTTAACCAGAGTCTGGATCTAGAAAAACATCAACGTTGACTGCTACGCTTATCCGCAGCTTAGCCAGCGAAAGACCGGTTGAAGAGAGACACTCAGCTATTGATAGTCCTACTTCTGTCAGGATATCCAAGATGGATCTCTGTATTTAATTGTTCATCAAGATAAATGGATATTCAAAATACACCGACAACAGAGTATCGTCTACTTTTACGTCTGGGAGATACCGCCTGGTACGCCATCAATCCGAGAGGTCAACGAAACCATGGGACATTCCCAGTTTCCTGTTCAGAATTGAATAATCCTTCAATCAGTCATACAGCGGCAGACTCAACACAAATTTCAAGATACGAACACCAGCTCAAACAAATGGGAAGAGACACTGAAACAACATAAGCCAGTACAACCAAGGTACCAAATTAAGATCCTCTGAAGCATAACTACGAAACCAGATTACCTCAAGGTTCCAAAATCTGAAACACCCTGAAAAGAAGCAAGATCCACTTGAGATCTCAGACCTGATCATCATCAAGAAGACCATATGAAAGCAGCTAGCGGAGCAAATGCCTCTATGCCTGCAACAAAGGGAATCATCTGATTGTTTGCAACCCTGTTTCTGTGCTGGAATTATTCATCTTCTGATCCATGTATGTGCAGATCAATCCTGGACATTTTCACATATGCTACCAAAGAATGACTCAGAATATATGTTCCGACACTGGACTAGATCATAAACGAATGACTCTTTGCTGGTCCCATGTCAACCTAAATACCATCATAAAATGTGGAATGGGTTATAGACTCGAGACTGGGTGGGTGAAACCTCTTTGTGAGCCCAATTTGGGATTAGGATAGTTAAAGCCGAAAAGCTGAACGGACGTCGACTTTTCATCAGACCTGATGATAAAAGGAATTACCTTCTGCAGAGCTTAAGTGGAACTCCTGAAGTATGACCAACCTGAGGCCCCAAATTTCACAAAGGCACCGAGCCCCTGGCAACAGAATATTCGTGATTCTAACCCCGCGGAGGGGATATGTGGTGTGTGATATTTCAATTCCTGGAGTATGGATTATAAAATAGTCACCAGCCAATCACCAGTGGATAAATATTAGGAACACAACTGAGTGCATTTAATTCGGTACCCAGATAATGGGAATAGGATCTAATCTACATTAGAAATGAACACTGAACCGCACACCAGGAGATAAAGGACTCTATTAATTAGTTTAATTAAAGTACCAAATGGTTTTTATATGTGTTTTTCTCTATGCCAGGGATTTATAAGGTAAGTAGCTTTTATTTTAGTGAATGGTAGAACAAACAGGTGGTTGTTGTTTTGGTAAATATTCTGATGCCATCTCATTAATATTTTTAAATATGAGAATTGGAACTGGTGTCAGAAACAAATGTTTTATATGTCTGGTTTTTATGAACTCATACCATGGTTTCTTTTTGTGTAAAAACCAATGGATGGTTCAATGGTGGTATAACCAATTATTGGTTGGTTGGGGTGAATACATGAATATGATTAGACTGATGTTTGGGACAATGGAGTTGTCATATGGGATTGTACACCTATGTCACATTTCATGTGATTTTATACCTATGTCCTATGTCATGTCATGTAAAGCCCAGAACTGAATATGGCCATTATATGTTTGTATGTTACCTCTGATTTGAGTTTATTCCTGAACTGTTTGCCCAAAATTGTTGATGTGTACATCAAGTAAATGTGATGTCTGTTCAACAGTGGTTGTTTATATGTTGTGAACAATCAATCTCTTCTTGCACTATATAAACTTTATAAGGTGATACGTGGGACTGGAGATGTACTCATGAATACAGTTCAGATGAATGTACAGAATACAGGAGTGAAGTATGTTCCTCCTTGTGTTTATGGTAGAGTTCCAGGATCACCTCAAGTGGCTAAAATAAAAGAGGATCAAACCTAAATCCCCTAGACAACTTAACATAATATTCTCATATATTAAAATCCACACCCCATAGCTTCCACCTCCATTCTCATGCTGGAGGTCGTAGTCTCATATGCCACGCTCTCCCTTTTTAAGACTCGTCCATTAGCCTTTGTAATAAAGCCCCAGCCACTACGTCTGTTTCTCATCACTGACCCATCGGTGTTGATGACTTTGTCACCTTGATGTGTGTTGCTCTGGATCAGCTGTTGCACTTCAAACTCAGTGCGGCCCGCTGCCCATTCTCTGCACTCACGACCCAGTGTTATTATTACACTGTGCCAGTTCGTCATGTCCTCCGGAACTTCAACCCACTCTCATTCACGATTGGTGGTCTCTAGATCACACACCTGACTTATAAATATTTCTGCCTGTGCCATCCAGGACCTGTCTCGTCTTAGTCTATAACCCTTGACAATATCCATTGCTGCATGCAGTGGGTGACCCCTGTCTGCAGCAACTCTCGGGTACCATTTGGCCTGAAGGACCCTATGCCTATCCGTCATTGTTGGTAGCGCCAGGATATGCCTCGTGCATATAATTGGTGTGTCCTTTGTGCACCTCAGGATTAACCGCATGGCAGCATTCTGTATGCGCTCCAACCTTTCAAGCTGACTCTTTGACACTGTCAGCAGCCCCAAACCTTACTCAGTGACAAAAATTATTAACTGCTGAAAGAGCCTGTGAAGCATCCTCTGCTCTACCCCGGTTGCTGCCATAGCCCTCAATGCATTAAGTCCCCTACCAGCCTTCACCACCAAAGCCTCCACATGATCCTTAAAAGACAAACACCTGTCAAAGGTGATACTCAAGTACTTCAATTTACTCTCTTGACTAAGTGTTAATTGATTTCTTTATCCCCAAAATAAGTGGATTACACAATTAATTATCTCTTCCCTTAACGAATAACATTTAATTGATTATCACCAGGAAGAATAGTAAGCAGGTTACTGTGAATATTGTAAGAATTTCATGTTTAAAACTTTCTATGGACTTGGTAGTTAGCACGGAGCTGGAATTGATTTTCCTATCCCTTGTTTGAACTTTATAGTCGTAGACGGGTTTGAGAATTCGGTGATCTCGGAAGTTTTACCCCTCCTCCCCCCCTCCTCCACAAAAAACAACAACAAACAAACAAACAAACAAAAAACTTGAAACTACCGACATACAATAAGAAAAACACAGAAGTATGTGTTTTTCGGTTGTTATTGCTGCAAATCCAAGAAGGTGGATTTGTGTTGCATCATTTGTTGAAAACATTTAGGAAATGTTAACCTTCGCATCCCAGAGTAGAAGATGATCTTTAAACACAAAAGCTACAAACAAGATGTTGCACGATTTATTGCCTGGCATATTTCCCTGCATATCGTTAGGTGCACACTGCAGTTATATACTATATGAAGTAAATAAGTCAATAATACTTTGGCTGACATACTTACAGTCACCGATATTGTTCGAATGTGGAGCATTTGTTATCCCTACGGTAATCGCAAATTTAAAACGAAGGTTGTCTGTCTGCACAGAATTGATTGATCGACAAGGAAAGAGAGAAATTAGATTTCTGACTAATAGTTGTTGTTCTCTTGTAGTCAGTGTGTGCCACTTCTGTAATGGCGATTGTTTCTCATTTCAGGTTTTCCATAGTTTCCTATTTACATCGGTTTCCTTGGCGCCAATTTAATCTCGTAACAGTATTTGCGTTTATTTAATGATAAATGTAATCATACATATATCTTTCTTTCTTGTTTTTCTCTCTCCCTCCCTCATATCCTGCCAAACATTCTCATTGCTCTATTTAAACTATATTTCGGTTCAATCTATTGGACTATATATCTTTTCTCTTTTCTCTCAAATTGACATGTTATACGTTTCATATATGCCAATGCCAATGTCAATGCCAATGTTTGGTACGAATGCCCCCTTTCAGCCTTCGTTTTCCGACTTAGCTATGTAGGGTGCTTATGGTGCAGCTTGTAGTTTGTCTTTCGTACTTTGGGCTGCTTTTTGTCAGCTTCCCGGTTTCTGATGGGTTGATTGCGTTCGTTGCTGTCTTGATGAGGTTTTACATGTCTGGTCAGAGTCGCGCACTTGTTGAGGCCCGGAGTAATTGGGTACCCACCCCGTCATATGGTGCTGCTTACTTCAGGGAGTTTTACCAGTTGTCGTCTCTCCTGGTGTTCCTTCTATTTCCCCGTCGTGAGTTGCCTTCGAATCTTCTCGGCGTTTGCCAGTCGGGTCTTGGTGGTGAGCGATATCGTTCTTCCTCTGTTGCTTCTTCGTCTGATTGTGCTTTTGTGTCCTCTGGTTCGGGCGTGGCTGCCTGGATCTTGGTCTGGAGCAGGTCGAACGTCTCATTAAAAGTTTCTTGTATTTTAAGTAGCTGTTTATCAGTATCATCCTTTATAATAGCCATTCGCGCGTAGTCCTGAGCTATCATCTGCTGAACTTGCTTCATTTCGTTGAGGATGCGCTGAGCGTTCGTTTTCTGTGTTTCTTGCTTCTTGTCGTTTTCTTTCTCCCTGCTTGATAGCCTTTCTTCTGTCTCAGCCTGAATAACAGCCATCCGGGCGACATCCTGCTCAATCTTCTGCTGAACTTGCCTCGCCTCGTCCAGGATGCGCTGTGCGGCTGTTATCTGTATTTCTTGCGTTTTGTTTTTTTCCTCCTCCATGCTGGTGAACTTTGATCGCAGGTCCTTCAGTTGGCCTTCCAGTTGTGCTTTGTCCCTTTTGGTGAGTTGATTGGTGGCCTCGTACTGCCTCCTAGCTTCTTTATAGGGCAGGTTAGTCTTGATGGCGATCTTCATGGCTTCCTTGCTGTCTTGGTGGCAGGGGCAGCCGAGGTACCTGGCGCCGTGGTTGCCGAGGCAGTTGGCGCATTTTCTGTTATTGTTAGGCCTTTTGAAGTCCTTGTCGATCTTTGCGTGCTGGCACTGGCTGTATGGATGAGGTCCAGAGCAGTATCTGCAAACCTCAACCTCACTCTTGCAGGTGGCACGGGTGTGCCAAAACTTCTGGCACTTAGAGCACTGCAGCACTCTGGGTATGTAGTGCTCTGGGACTTGGTCTCTCTTGTCCCATCTGATGTATTGAGGGATCAGTCGGTCCTCTGATGTTACGACGACGACAGTAGAGGGGATGCTGTTCTTTCCGATGATCCTCTCGGCACTGGTGATCTTGAGTTTGTGGTTTTCCCTTGTTAGCAACTCCCTGATCTGGTCGTTGGTGAGATGGGTCTTGACTCGTTTGATGACCCATCGTTTCATCATGTTGTGTCGGCTGGCTTCTAATAAGATGCCGTGGTGAAGCTTAATGTCGGCTTTTTCATCTTGTGTTATCTTCTTCATAAGTGCTGTGGTCTTTGGGTTGTTGTTGAGGGAGACCACTACTCCCTCGTGTGTCTTGCGCAGCTGGTTGATGCTGTGTCTTCCCAGCTCGTTTTCCAACAGACTGATTAACTTGTCTGTTGGTAGCGCCAACAGTTTAGCTTCACCCACGCTTGTCTGTTTGAGCAGTATCCTGCCGGTGAAGTCCTCAGATGTTGCTGTTGTTTCCTCCTGTGTGGAGGTCACTGGTAGTAGTGGTAGATTGGGCTGCATCGTCTTGGAGCTGGTTGGAACTTCCCGGCTACTGCTGGCTTGCGATGTGGTTTCTTCATCAACTGGGACGGCTTCAGCTGGTGTAGGAGCCGGACTGCTGTTCGTAGATACAGAGTCAGCAGTCGTAGCGGCCTTCTTCGCCTCTACCTTCTTCTTCCCGGCTGAATATAGCGCATGTCTCTGCGCGGCACTTTTAACGCGAGGCATCCTCTGCGTTAACTGATAAGACGACTTGCTCACAATAGCGCGTCGAGTCGGAATGTGGAAAAAGATATTTCATATATACATGTTCAGACGATATTTCAATAATCATCGCCTGGAGACCACCAACAGCAGGCAATCTCCTATCGCTCAGACGCAATTTTAGTTTATATAATTTCACGTTGTTTCCATTCGATGGTTAATAATACCTTTATACACAGACGCAATCACACACACATACACACAAGGGCTCGCACACACATATATTGTACACGACAATGTAGCATGGCTTCACTGGTTAAAAGTCAACAAGAGACGCCGAAACCTTATCAGAAAGCAATCAACCGCTGTCATTTGATTGGTCCCTCTTCTACCCGCTTTATAGCGCTGGTAATAATTGAGCTAATCAACGAAAGGGTGGCTTTTAGTAACATTCGACTGAAGTCAAGATTGTATTATATGGATAATCTAATAAAGCTGCGATCACGTAAAAAATAACAAAACATAGGGTTATGGCATCGGAGTAGCTTAGATGTACACGTTCGTTTCAAACAGAGAACCATCATCATCATGTGCATGCTGATTGGCATGGGCGGTCTTGGAGTGCCAACTCACACGACCACACAGTTCATGCCTGTGTTTTTCCCCCGATTATAACATGGGGCCAAACCATCCATGTATTTATCTTTCTGTCTTTCCCTTGCTCTTTTTCTAGCAAGCTTGCCAGTTGTAACTAAATCTGCAAGTTTATGTCTTCTTTTAACGAGCCCAACAATCTTGACCGGAAACGTCTAATTTCTCTAATCAAGTTAGATTTTTCATATGTTTCTTGTAGGACTTTCTCATTCGTGTTTCTGTCCGCACAAGATAGTCTCTGCATTTGCCCCAGAATCCACATACCCACGGCCACTACACGTTCCTCAGCTTCCCAGGGCGCTTTTAAAGCTGTGGGATTCTACAAAATAAGAAAGCCTATGATGGCATATTTCCCCTGACCACAGGTAAGTAAATCTGATGCCAGCTGACATGGTTCAATTTGAATACAGTAGGAGATTCTGTGTGCTCGTTAACACCCCCCCCTCCCTTCCCGACAGTAGAAAATCTTAAAGAGTAAGCTGTTAAGGCGACTACGCTGGTTAAAGTGATAAAACCTATATACTACAAAATATACACAGCGTGTGTGTTCTTTAAGTCTCAGCTTCATGAAGGGGAATTAATAAATACACCAGATACTGGTAGAGGTTGGGCAGCGCACAAGAATGCAGCAAACGGCAACCCCTAGAGAGGTTCACAATTCGTAGAGTGACATTCATCTTCATACCAGGGCATGCTGTCGCCGTGGGCAATGAAAGAGCAGACAGACTGACCGGCACTTTCCGGTTTCATAGTGTCAGCCGGAGGTCAGTTGCCTGACCGAATGGATAAGAGCGCTTGTTCTTAGCTATCCGGTGTGCTGATGCTGAGGAAGGGGGTTCAACCCCTACACCGGTCAGTTGGACTTAAATGTTGACTTCTCGTCTATGACCTGGGTGCCATATAGTGAGTGCAAACAAAGATGACGTCATATGAATTAGATAGAAATCCTCGACGCCAAAATACGATAAAAACTAAGGGACGCGTTGGAATCAACAAAACCATCACAGAGTGATTAGGGCAACAACGGCAGACTTTGCGGGGACATGGAACCGAGAAGGCAGTGCAAATTTTAAGAGGAAACATTGGCGTGGCTATGGATCAGTGTTGGCATAAAGACAAGTGGCTAGACTTATAATAGCAGTGACGGACATGCTACAAGATATCGCCACAAAGGTAGCGAACCTGCAGACGGAGAAACTAGACAGATTGTACTTAGAGCGGCGAGACGAACACTTAGGGGAATGAACAGAAGGTCGTCTGCGGACGAATAGAAACCAGGTTTGTCTTTTATTCATGCATATTCATGAAAAAGTATTATTAAGCCCCACCCTGGTATTACAGGCTCTTAATAAATCTTGAAGTGTAATGGTTAATAGAACAACCGGTATACATTGGAGCAAATAAACAACGTTATTTTCTATTCAAATCCCAGAGTCGGCTTCATCCATCATGTTCAGAGTTACGGCTCCCATTGCTTGTTGTACAGTTCTTTGAGCCAGAATGAATGAGATGCTTACCGTTGGATTGTTGGAGTTATTATTATTTTTGTTACGATTATCCTCAACCAGCAGTTTGGCACTGGGGACGTAAATCACAAGTATCTCTGAAGTCAAAGTGGGCTTTCCTGATGGCGAGGGACACTGATAATAGGTAAAGCTAATCCACAAGCAAAATCAGTCATTCTTACACTTCAAATTTTGAAGTCGCGCGCTCTCTCTCTCTTTCTCTCTCTCTCTCTCTCTCTCTCTCTCTCTCTCTCTCTCTCTCTCTCTCTCTCGGAAGGGCCGAATGTAAGACGGGCCAGCGTGCCCAATTTGTTGCCCTTTGAAAATAAAGTCCGTTTGTTTATTCTCTCTCTCTCTCTCTCTCTCTCTCTCTCTCTCTCTCTCTCTCTCTAGAGAGGATACACTTTAGACTATATTCTCTACATACTATGTTCTCTACAAAACCGCGCTATACGTATAGTTTCTGGCATAAAGCACGTTGAAAGTAATAACCAGACTCATCATGTAATTTAAGTTCACTGGCATCATTCTGTGAGCAGAAGTGCACCAGAAATATTCCCGCTGAGATTCCCTTAATGTCTGTTGCAGAAGTTTATAAATATCTCTTAAACCTCAAATCAACAAATTCACACGGCCTAGATGGTATCAGTAATAGAATTCTTCGTTGTGCTGCACCAGTCATTAGTGAGTCCTTAACGTTCATATATAACCAGTGCCTGGCCAAAAACTACTTTTCATCTGCATTTAAAATTGTTAAAGTGTATCCTCTAATTAAAAATGGCTCAATCGATAATAGCGTTTTGGGTAATTATAGACCTATCTCCTTACTATCGTGGCTATCAAAACCACTAGAAAAACACATTCATAAAATAACGTTACACCATTTAATTAACAACGATCTAATAATTAACAGTCAATCTGGGTTTCGACCTAAATATTCTTGCCATAGTGCTCTAACAAAAATGACCGATAACTGGCACTTAAACATCAACAACGGTAGAATTTGTGGAGCGGTGTTTGTAGACTTAAAAAAAAGCTTTTGATATGGTAGATCACGATATTTTAATTAGAAAACTAAAACAAATGAAGACAAGCACCAATATGGTTAACATAATTACGTCATTTCTATCTGACAGACAACAAGTCGTGTCCTTCAACAAGATCAACACAGCTTAATATTGGTGTGCCTCAGGGCTCAATACTAGGTCCGCTGCTTTTGGGGCAGTTTATATTAATGATCTTCCTTTATATATCAATACAACTTGTGATCTATTTGCAGACGACTGTACTATATAGACTAGTCAAAAAAAACAAAACGTAGTGAATTAGAGAATTATTTACAAAAGGATCTTGATAATCTTACTAGATGGAGCAATGAAAGCGCATGCAAATTAACATCGACAAAACCAAATCCATGCTAATAACGACCAGACAAAAACTACAGAAACTAGCCATAACTGGAGCACCGCTCGAACTCCGCATTGATATGTTACTTTTAGTTAATGTGAATGAACATAAAACACTAGGTCATTTAATTGACATCCATTAGTGCTGGAACTCTCATGTTCACGTTCACGTTCTTACCAAGAAAATAGCACAAAAAGTTTACCAACTTGCTAATATCCAGCACTTCCTGGAAAAAAGCACACGAAAAATATTCTATACATGCTATATCCAATCACATCTCGAGTACTGTTCCTCAGTTTGGGATGGTTGCCCTAAATCTAATTTAAAACGACTATGTTCTCTACAAAACCGCGCTATACGCATAGTTTCTGGCATAAAGCACGTTGAAAGTAATAATTTATACAGTCATCTAAGACTTCTACCACCTCGAAAGCGCTTCCTTTTTAACAAAGCCAAATTAGTGAATAAAATTATATCTCAAAATACCCCAGAGTATCTTCTACCGCTGATTCAATCTAATGCAATGAACAGCAAGCGCCTAAATTTGTTTCATGTCTCAAAGCCTAGATTGGTCCTATACAAAACATGCTTCGCCTATTCTGGTGCTCATTTATGGAATGATCTTCCTCCAGATCTGAAAACTCCAATGAGTCCCTTACACATTTAACCGAAAACTCTTTCAATACTTAATCCATACCGACTATATGCCATCATAATTCATTTGCTGGTATTCTTCTTCTTCTTCTTCTTCTTCTTCTTCTTCTTCTTCTTCTTCTTCTTCTTCTTCTTCTTCTTCTTCTTCTTCTTCTTCTTCTTCTTCTTCTTCTTCTTCTTCTTCTTCTTCTTCTTCTTCTTCTTCTTCTTCTTCTTCTTCCAAGTGCTTGTAGGTCTGTATATATATTATCTCTCCACCGTCTTCTTGGTCTACCTCGGGGTCTACGGTCATCTATTTCCTGAGTGTAAGCGAGTTTTGTTTCCATATTATCTTCCATTCTTTCTATATGCCCCAGCCATTGTAATCTATTAGCTTTCATGATACCAGTGATTAGCTGGTATAATTGTTCATTATAATTGTTTAACTATAACTGTTCACTATATATGTGTGTGCGTGTTGGAGAGAGAGAGAGAGAGAGAGAGAGAGAGAGAGAGAGAGAGAGAGGGTGTCAGAAAGAATGAAAGAATGAGAGAGTGAATGTGTGTTTGTGCACGTGCATGCGTGTGTTTGGAGAGAGTGATTGAGCGAGAAATGGTGAGGGAATGTGTCAGTGCATGCATGCGTACGTGTATGTGTGAGAGTAAGTGAGGGAGTGTGTGCGTGCGTGCGTTCATGCGTATGTGTATGTGTGAGAGAGTGTATTGAGAGAGTGAGTGTGTGTGTGAAGGATTGTGTGAGAGAGAGTGAGTAAGTGAGTGAATGAGTGAGGAGTGAATGAGTGAGAGACTGAGTGTGTGTGCGTGAGTGAATAAGTGTTAGTGTGTGTGTGTGTGTGTGTGTGTGTGTGTGTGTGTGTGTGTGCAAGTGAGAGAGAGAGTAAAAGAGAGAGTAAAAGAGTAAGTGCGCTAGGGTAAGAGAGAGTGAGTGAAACATTGAGTGATAGCGTGAGGGTGTGTATCTGTCTGTGTATGAGTGAGAGAGCGAGAGAGAGAGAGAGAGAGAGAGAGAGAGAGAGAGAGAGAGAGAGTAAGAGAGTTAGAGTTAAAGTGAATCAAGATGGAGAGAGTGAATGAATGAGGGAAATAGTGAGTGTGTGTGTATGTGTGTGTGTATGTGTGTGTATGTGTATGTGTGTGTGTGTGTGTGTGAGAGAGAGAGAGAGAGAGAGAGAGAGGGGGGGGAAGTGAGCGAGCCAGCGAAAGAGAGTGTGAGACAGTGGGAGAGTGGATGTGTTAGTGCGCATGCGTGTGAATTTGTGTATATGAAAGAATACACACACACACACACAGAGAGAGAGAGAGAGAGAGAGAGAGAGAGAGAGAGAGAGAGAGAGAGAGAAGAGAGTTGAGCAGATGCATGTCATGTAACACGCATGTCATGTAACACGCGAATCCATATGTTTGTGTATTCTCATCTGTCATATTATCATTTGAATACCATTTGATTTCATCATGTATAATATAAACTTATGTACATTACTGTAGTTTGAGTGAGAGAGTCAGTGAGTGTGAATGAGAGACAGAATGAGTGAGCGTGAGAGTGAATGTGTGTGTGCGTATGTGTGTGTGTGTGTATGTATGTGTGTGTGTGTGTGTGTGTGTGTGTGTGTGTGTGTGTGTGTGTGTGTGCCTGTCTCTGTGGGTATCTCTGTGTGTGGGAGCATCACTAATTTTTTACGTCACACACTGTATATGTACACATTTTTCTCCATGTTTAACATTTTTATGAGACTGCTCACGACAATTGTCAGTGTATGTGTGTGAGTAAAGTGTGGGAGTTTGTTCATACTAGTTTCAATGCTCACGTGAGGCATTATGTGTCTAGATGTGAGGATGTGTGAATGTGTGTGTGTGTGTGTGTGGAGGATGTGTGTGAGTATGGATATATATGTGTGTGGGGGTGGGTTTGTGGGTGGGGGTATGCGTTTGGATGGGTTGAGGTGTGTGGGTGGTGGTGGGTAGTGAGATTTGTGGGTGTTAGTGGGATGTGTAGATGGATATGTGGGGGTGAAAGTAGGGGTGTGGGAATTGGTGTGGGGTATGTGTGTATGGATGGATGATGTGTGTATGGGACGGGTGCGGGGGATGTGTGTATGGGTGGGGGATATGTGTGTATGGGTGGAGATGTGTAGATGGTTTGGGGGAAGTATTTGTGGGTGGCGGGGCTGTGTGGGTAGGGGGTGTGTGTGTGGATGGATTGGGGTTGTAAGGGCGGGTGGGGAGAGGTGTATGGTGTGTAGATTTGGGATATGTGTGTAGTGTGTTGGTGGGGGATGTGTGCATGGTGTGTGTGTGGGGGGTATGTGTGTGGTGGGTGGGTGAGGATATGTGTGTGGGTGGGAATGTGTGTGATAGGTGCGAGGAATGTGTGTATGGGTTGGGAATATGTGTGGGTGAGTAGGGGGTGTCTGGTGATTGGGGGAAGTATGTGTGCGTGGTGAGAGTGTGTGGGTGGGGGTGTGTGAGTGGCTTAAGGATGTGTAGGTGGTGAGGAATGTGTATGTATTAGGGCGGGATGCGTGAGTGGGTGGAGGATGTGTGTGGGCGGGGATATGTGTGATCGAGAGATGTTCGGTTGGGGGTGGGTTGTTGGGGGTGTGTGGGTGCGTAGTGAAGGATGTGTGGGTGAGTGAGTGTGTGTTGGTGGATGGGTGGGGAATGTGTCTATGGGTGGGGAGAGGTGTGTGATGTGTTGGTTGGGGATATGTGCTTGGTGTGTGGGTGGGGGATGTGTGTGTGGGTGGGGGATTTGTGTGGTGTGTGGGTGGGGGTATTTGCGGAATGAGTGAGGGTATCTTTGTGGGTGTGGGTGTAAAGGTGGGGGATATGTGTGTGTGTGGTGCGTGGGTTGGGAATATTTGTGGTTGGATGTGGGTTAGGGCATGTGTGTGTGGGTGGAGGATGTATGTGTGGGTGGTGGGGTGTGTGAGTGGATTGGGGATGTATAGGTGGTTAGGGAGATATGTGTGTGTGTGAGTAGGGAGATGTCAGTTGGTAGGGATGTGTGTGTATGGTTTGGGGATGTGTGAGTGGATGTGCGATGTGTGGGTTGGTGGGGGATGTGTGTGCGTGGGTGGGGAATATGTTGTCGATGGAGGTGTGGTTGGGGGATGGGTGGTTGGAGGTATGGGTGGGGAGAGGATGTGTGGGTGGGCAATGGGTGTGTGGGTTAGGATGTGTATGTGGGTGGGCGCGGGATGTGTGGGTTGGTGGGGGATGTTTGTGTGGGTTGGTAGTGTGTTTGGTTTGGGGGAACAGGTGAGGGCAGTGTGTGTGTGGGTGGGGGATGTGCGGGAGGGGGATGGGTCGGGTTGTGGGGTATGTATGTGTCCTTGGGTGTGTGTGTGTGTGATTGGGTGGGGTGATGTGTGGGTGTGGTGATGTGTGGGTAGGTAGGAGATGGGCCTCATAACATTGTAATTTGCCTTGTTTATGTTTACAACATTCATTTCACAATGTTTTTTTTCTTCCTATGTGAATGTATAATGCTCTTGGTGGACGAAAGATGAGTGATTGGAAGGGCCGAATGTAAGACGGGCCTGCGTACCCAATTTGTGACCCTTTTAAAATAAAGTTGATTTGATTTGTTTTGATTTGATGTGATCTCTCTCTCTCTCTCTCTCTCTCTCTCTCTCTCTCTCTCTCTCTCTCTCTCTCTCTCTCTCTCTCTCTCTCTCTCTCTCTCTTTCTGTAGGTAGTGTGGGTGTGTGTTTGGGTTTGTGTGTGTGGATGTGTGTGGGCGTGTGTGGGTATGTTTGGGTGTGTGTGTGTGTGTGTGTCTGTTGGGTAGGTGCGTGTAGGTGTGTGCGCGTATGTGTCTGTGTATGTAAAATGTTGCTTATAGGAATATGAGCGTACTTGTAATTCACATGTCGTTTGTCTTATCGATTCTATAGACCCATTGTGGTATTAGCCGCTGTAGCACAGTGGATAATCAATAGGGTTTGATCAGCAGCTGGGCGGATTCAGATGTTTAAAAATTCGACTTGGAAACATACCAGGTCTTCCCAGCCAGACTAAACGTGGCACTAAGAATGTCTTGGGAAGCAAAGGTGGCGGGCGTGACACGGACCACGTCACCCACCGCGTGTCGGTTGGTCTATAAAACTATGGGTCTAGCTCCATATGTCTGACGTGCTTTAATGTGCGTAAAATGGTCTGTATTTTGTTTATAAACTTATAATAGTGTCAGGATGAAGAATTATATATATATATATATATATATATATATATATATATATATATATATATATATATATATATATATATATATATATATATTCAGTTTGGTAAGAACCACAGATCATTGCTATGGTAATCAACGAATTCCATTAATCCGAAACTCCAGTAAAATATGTCGTTTCTTGTCCATTCTTGAATTTTATCAGTTCAGTATTTCATCAATTGAAACGAGAAAAAGAGTGTTGAGATGCTACATAGAACCTGTACTTTTATATGGATGTGAAGCTTGGACAATGAGCAGCCAGGCTGAAAAACATCTGATGGCTGTAGAAATGTGGTTTCTGAGGAAAATGCAAAGAATACCATGGACAGCCAGAAAGACCAATGAACAAGTCCTTCAAGAAACAAATGAAGATCGTAAACTGATCAGAGACATTAGACGTAGACAGTCACAATTTTTTGGGCATGTTATGAGAAGAAATGATTTGGAGAACTTGGTGACAACTGGTAAGATCGAGGGGAACAGACCAAGGGGGAGACCTAGAAACAAGTATCTGGATGGCTTGGCCTTGTGGCATGGTCGAGACAGAAACACGGAACTGATCCACGACTCTGTTGATCGAGTGAGATGGCAGAACATGACCGCCCACGCTTACCGGCATGGCACATGATGGATGGATGGATTTCATCTGTCTGCCACTTCTCTTCTAACCTTCAATTGTTCCTTGGAAAATAAGTTTGAACAATGAAGCAAGGCTGGGTCATTGATCAAATTGTATTAGATTATCATGTTTAACGTGGTTATTACCATACCAGTCTGCATATATACGAGGAGGCTTCAAATTAAAACCTTAAAAGTATGATAGAAATTAAAATAGCCATGCCATTGTCTTGTGACCTGTAAGTATTGTTGTTATGAATGTCAAGAGTGTTAAGCACGTGCAGACGAACACTGTGACGTCATACTGAAAGTTTGAAGATGGCCACTCCATTTTTTACATGCTCCTTAGAGGAGCAGCCTTCTGTTATCCGTTTTGTGATCAGTGAAAGGGTGAAACCTATAGAAATTCATCGGTGAATGAAGGTTCAGTATGGTGATGCATGCCTGTCAGTCTGGAAAGTCTATGTGTGGAGTCGGAAGTTTCAAAACGGCGTGACATCTGTGACATACTGTTCACGACCGGGTCAGGCACACCGAGTAGTGACCACCAGAGTCGATTTTTCTACAGGAATCAAATCTCCTTATCGGCGCTGGGGGACTTGCATTGGACGGAGTGGTGACCACATCGAAAAATGATACACTTGTTCTTCTCATTGTCAACATATATTCTCTCTCTCATACACACACACACACACACACACACACACACACACGCGCGCGCGCGCGCGCGCGCGCACGCACACACTTTCAAGTTTTTATTTGAAGTCCCTTCATTTTTATGCTTGTTCCATAAAAAAAGACACTCGTTTTATGCTCAATTCACGAAATGTGCAGACGTTTTCTGGTGAAGTTGCATTAATTCATATTCTTCTTCTTCATCTTCTTATATTACATGGCGTGTGGTGATAGTGATCACGTCTGCCCACTGCCACCCGTCTCTAGTTCACTCAATTATTTATGATACCGACGCCGCTAATGCCAGGATATCAAAGTGTCCCGCATCTTATCGCCTGGTCTTCCACTGTCGTCTGTCTCTTGTTCTCTCATTTATTTCTGATATCGACGCCGCTGATGCCATGATATCAAACTGTCCCGCATCTTCTCTCCTTGTCTCTCACTGCCGTCTGTCTCTTGTTCTCTCATTTATTTCTGATACCGACGCCGCTGATACCATGATATCAAACTGTCCCGCATCTTCTCTCCTTGTCTCTCACTGCCGTCTATCTCTTGTTCTCTCATTTATTTCTGATACCGACGCCGCTGACGCCATGATATTAAACTGTCCTGCATCTTCTCTCCTGGTCTCCCACTGCCGTCTATCTCTTGTTCTCTCAGTTACTTCTGATACCGACGCCGCTGATACCATGATATTTAACTGTCCTGCATCTTTTCTCCTTGTCTCTCACTGCCGTCTATCTCTTGTTCACTCAGTTATTTCTGATACCGACGCCGCTAATGCCATGATATCAAACTATCCTGCATCTTTTCTCCTGGTCTCCCACTGCCGTCTATCTCTTGTTCTCTCAGTTACTTCTGATACCGACGCCGCTGACGCCATGATATTAAACTGTCCTGCATCTTCTCTCCTGGTCTCCCACTGCCGCCTATCTCTTGTTCTCTCAGTTATTTCTGATACCGACGCCGCTGATGCCATGATATTAAACTGTCCTGCATCTTCTCTCCTTGTCTCTCACTGCTGTCTGTCTCTTGTTCAATCAATTATTTCTGATACCGACGCCGCTAATGCCATGATATCAAACTATCGTGCATCTTTTCTCCTGGTCTCCCACTGCCGTCTATCTCTTGTTCTCTCAGTTATTTCTGATACCGACGCCGCTGCTGCCATGATATTAAACTGTCCTGCATCTTCTCTCCTGGTCTCCCACTGTCGTCTGTCTTTTGTTGTCTCAGTTGTTTCTGATACCGACGTCGCTGATGCATGATATCAGCCTGTCCTGCATCTTTTCTCCTGATCTGCCACCGCCTCTCCTCCCATCCAGCCTTCCCATTGTGACGACACCGCCCATCTTTCATTTTCCCATTACATGCCCAAAGAATATGGACTGTCTTTTGATGCAATGAACCATTTCTATTTTTGAGTTAGCTTCTTTCAGTATATCTTATTTTATATCTGTCTGTAACATGGTGGGTCATTCATTCACATTGTCAGTCCATAAAACATTTCTCAAAACATTAATTATAGAGCGATATTCCTCCTGATAATATGACAACAAAGTTATTTTGGGATAGAAGCTTCTAGAATAGGGGAGGGTATGAAAAAGGCGCATGCAGTCGTTTGATTAGCTGATGCCTGCATAGAGACGCTATTTGGCGTTCTAAATCCAAAGCCTAACAGTTGTTATTTGGATTTCATCTGGGCTAGTTGCTTTTAAGATGTGGTGCTATTTTATGCACTGATTCAATTGCTCTGTGTCTCAGATACGCCTATACATATCATTTTAAATGTTGTGGCAGTGCCTAGTGATGAGAAAGAGACGAATATAAGAGTATGTGTATGAGAAATGTGAACGTGAGATCAGAACTTCCCTGTGGAATTGTACTGAATGTTGCTTTCTATCAGGCTGACATGTCTAACACACTAAATACTTTATCATGCCTATCGTTCGCCTGCTATAAGAATTCTGCGGTATACTTGATGTCTGTATATCATTCTCAATGCATATTTGCATTTTACATGTGCCGTAGAGCTTCCTATGGATGCATATCATTTCACATTCTTAATCAAATTGTAGAAATGCTCTTGTGAGTCTACGTTTTATCCCTCTTGTGATCAGAATGTGTGATGTGACATGTAATCTTTTCCCTGTAGATGCTGAGAATGTTTGAAGGAGTGAGATGTTGGTTTTATGAGTACTATCTCATGTGAATGAAGGATATACACATTATCATATTCATATTTTTGCAGGACGTGCATTTCATGCAAGAATAACACAATTCTTGTGATGACTGGTGATTATTTTACGTTCACGAGAATTGCCAAAAGCACTCTTAAAGATTCGCCTTAAATGCAATTTATCTCTGAATTTGGTGCACTTGTTCCTTTGCAACATTGGTTGGATTTACGAACTGCGTTCAGAAAAGGTCAATACATGTTCGAACCTTGTCTAAGTTGGCTAAATATATATCTAATGGCTCATGCAATGATTCAAGGGAAAGGACATGTTTTTCATATGTGTTTTGTTTCACATGTGAATATTGCTTATTAGATATTGCCTTACCTGCTGTGGAAGATATACTATTGTTACCCAGTAGGTGTCAAGAAAAATAAACTTGTTAGTTTCGATCGATGACAAACAAGACCCGACATTCGTCTGCAAAAACCCTTTGATGTTGTATAGACTGAGAAAAATAAGTCGCGTCAAGATGTCTACACACGGTTGGCATTTTGTTATGATGTGGGTTGTTCGAGAAACGAAGAATAACGCCAGACGGCTGCCAGGGCGGTTGTTAGCCTTTGAAGTGGTAGACGGAATGTCTGGCCAGACGTCGGATGGAGTCTTGTGATGTGGAGAAGGTCTCTAGATCACAGACAGGAGACAATTTCCCAGATGAAAGGGGACACCAGCCAGAGGTTCACATTGAGTTGGGAAAAATAAAGAGAAAAACAACTTCTCGACGCCTCTGCGTCTAGACAATTTGGTGACGTCACTCAAGCCCGATATAAAACCCGTTGCGGTAAACAAGTGGAGTTAGTCGACCAAGATTTCTGAAGTTTGAAGGATCGGTGCAGTATTCCGAGTTGTGGTTTAGAAAGAGACTATAGTGTCAAAGTGTTGATAATGTATCGGCGGACATAGATCCAGTCTGGGATTGCATAGTCTCAATTATCAACCGGAATAGGCATATGGTTCCATGTAGATGTGCTATGATAGTCAACAGTGAAGCTAGAACACAGTTTAGAAGATGATGGCTCAGGATTTGAAGACAGAAGTTGCTGAGAGGCGTCTACATTGGGCTTATACCCAAGTTGGTCTGCGGGAACCTGGCTTCTGCTGAGCAGGACATGCTGATGATACTTATGTTTAGCAAGTGATAGTTGTATCACTGAACAGTCAGAACATTATATATATATATATATATATATATATATATATATATATATATATATATATATATATATATATATATATATATACAACACTGATACCAGGAACATTCATATAAATTTATAGAAATACCTGGAACATTCAGATTGTGGTGTTAATATGGGGAATCTTTACAACCAGTGACACTAGATCAATTAAGATTTCCCAAATAACAGTGACAATAGTGTTCGAATTCTCTGAATAACAAACAGTTAATAACAGAGGACATTCATAGTGTGAATTAGATTGAAGACTCTCATTAGACAGTGTTTGTCATGGATGTCCAAACATCTGGATGCCTCGAGAGATTGCGGAGAAACTCTTCACGTGACCGGAGAAGCATCACCTCGGTGAGGTTGTTTGTCTGGAATACATGGTGCTGGTGTGTTCTCAGCACAGTGATGAGAATGACTATACTCCTGAACACTGATCTGAGTCTATATACACCTTAGAATATACGTCACACAGTCTACACATTATACACACACACACACACTTCTCCTACATATACTCTTTGCTTTAATAAATTTCTTGTTTTTATTTGTTGAAGCTAGAGTTGTCAAGTATGTTATGTTGGGGAAGAATGAGAGGGCATGAACCAGGGGTGAGTAAGAGTGAGAAGAAGGTGTCTTCAGATTGAGGGAGTGTTGTGGACGGAGTCTGCTGGATAGAGATATTGCATTAAAATAAATGTGGGTGTTGATTCCCCTCACTCCAGGGACGACACTAAAGTAGTAAAGAAGAACAAATAACTACTACGACATTCTTTACATTCGACAGTAGGGAAAGAGCAAATGATTTGATCGTGATGTAGTATGGCACATGTGAACCGAGTCTAGTCTGAGAAAGGGGAGGACTGGCTTTGCTGCATGAGTTTGGATGGGATAGGACATCCATGTACCAAAGTACCACCCTAAAGGGATTGGTGATTGGTTTGGTCATTGGTTATTTGCCATTGGTCCAATGATATTGCATATTGCAGTTGGAAATGATGCCTGTCTCCCATCTGTCACATATCTGTCTCATGATGCTTGTTTCAGCATGTCTGTCTCATGATGCTTGTCTCATGATATTTGTCTCATGATATCAGTTTCATGATGCTTGTCTCATCATGTGTGTCTTATGATGCCTGTCTCATGCTGACTGTCTCATGGTGCTTGCCTTATGATGTCTGTCTCATGATGCCCAGGTCTTCTGTGGTCTGAGTCTTATGAGAGTTTTGACTTATCTAGACGAATATATTATCATGCTTGTTGATTTTGTAATGATGTCCCTGACTCAGCAAATGATCTCAGTGTCCATAATAAATATAGGATGAATAATGAGAATATATCACCCACAGTCCATCCGAGTAGATTACACCCCATCACCAATATGAGGGGATAGGTGCACGAGCACACCTTCCATTCTCCTCCCCATTCCCTTGAATTTCCTTTAGTGTTTGTTGATACTTTGATTATGACATTTGATTTTAGTTCAAATGTATAGCAATGGGTTTGCTTTTTTTTTTTTGTATCAGAAGAGAAGAAGGGAATGGTGAAAAGGCCTTTAGTTGGGACAATCAAATGGGAGTCCCCCAAGCTCAGAACCTCAACTCCTTTTTATATGGTGACTCCAATGATTACCACAGTAACTTCAGGCTGGAATTACCAGCCTAAATCTACATCACTCATGTGCCTATGCTGACGGCACTAAAAGGGTCTGTTCTCTAAACCCGAATACAGGGATAGTCTACATTGTTGCCAAGGCTCTAGGGAAGTACTTTCAAGACACCACGAAGAGGACACCCTATCTATTAAATGAACCTCTGGCCTCAGTTTGCCTCAAGCAGGCAATGGATGGGTGGCGACTGTGCGTTCATGGAAACTACCCTAATTTTCCTCAAGCTTGGATTATTGGTACTTTTGGGGAATTTCTACCTCAGCTCATTAATAGCTGTGGTTTATTTTGGAGTTTTGAGTGAATTGTGTATTCCAATTCAAACTGGATTATTGACTACGTGCAAGAACCAGTGTTTTAGCTTGTATTCCCATTCTGAAACTTGGGCGAGATAGACTTGCTTTGTGGGATGCTGCAGAATGTTGGATTTATGTCCCTAACCACTGGTTTGTCTTCAGAACATCATAATCAATATGTACCGAGCTTTCACCTTTCGATTATCAGGAAGAGTGGATACTCAACTGTATTGAATGACCCCTAAGTGTCAGCTCCTACAGGCAGTCTCAGAACCACCAAGGATTATTATACCTTTTTCCTCTAAATATTGTGTCACAGGGAGGGGGGGGGGTGTTGACTTGTCTAGGGTGTAACATGAGGAGGGTTGCTAACTGGACACTTTACTTAATAACGCTTATCATGGGTTGTGAGATCATGGTGAACCAGGGCAGTGTATATGCACTTGTGTGTGTTGTCCAGAAAATGTGAATTCTTTACTCCAGTGCAGATAGAAGGAGATATTACTTAGATTATATTAGGACTTCTTCGTCTTCTTCTTTTGTTGGTTTGAAATATGTCTATAACTGCAATGTTGTCTCTTGTATGAATCTAACAATCTTTTCCAGCTCACTCAGCGGTCCATAGAGTTTATCTTCCACTGTCGTCTCTCTAGGCCAGAAGGTTCGCCTGGATATGTTGTAGTTTGGGCAGTCCTGGAGTATCTGCTCTGCTGTCTGCGACGCTTAACCACATGTGCACATGGCTGAGTCACCAATCTTGAATTTTGTATATTAAGACTATTGTTGAAGGGGGAGTTTTATAGACGTGTTAATGTTGTTGGAGAGAGGAGAGTTATCATTTTTATAGACTCGGACTCTGTGAGTTGGCTGGGGCGAAGTACCTAGATTTTTTCCCCCACTGATTGTGCTGTTATGCATATAAATTGTTGAAGTGTATAATCTGACACTAGGTGGAACCTGTGTCTTTACTCGACCCCTCCAGTTTCAATACAAGTGTGATGTTGAAAATGGTGGTTAATGTCGTGTCCTCCTTTAAAGTGCCGTCCCTGGAGTGAAGGGAGTCAACATCCACATTATAATATGTTTTTTTCTTATCAATATCCTGGGGAATCCACCAGCTTCCGTCCAACACACTCCATCAGCCCGTAGACACCTTTTCCTATCACTCTCTCACTGTCGTACTATGCCCCCTCTCATACTTCCCCAACGCAACATACTCAACAACTCTTGCTTCTAAAAATTAATAAAGATTAATTTATTAAAAGAAAAGTGTAACGTATATGAGATGTGTATGCGAAGAAAATGCGTGATGTGTTCTATACTGTGTGTATGATCGGACTTTCAGATAATAGCATAGTTTCTTCATTGCAAGGGCACACCACAGCACATTCAATCATAACCAGTGCACCTCACCCGGTGTTGAAACCCTCTTGCCGGATACTGACTGTCATCTGTAGCCACCTGGTAATCCATCTTCATGATCATCCGAAATAGATACTGTTTGTAAGTACAGATTGATTACGGACTGATTGTCAACTAACTTTGTAAGTTCCTATCGGTCCTAAAGAATGCACAAATCCTTTGTAGTGTATTTAGGTTTTACTGTTAATGTTTCTACACTTGATCCTAACTAGTGTTCATATAGGTTCAAGTATATGTCCTATGTAATATTACACTGGAATCTAGCACACGATGTGACTTATCCGTTAATGTTCTCGTTCCTTAAACAATGTTTGTCTGATGTGTGATATATCAACAATCATCACCCATCCTATGTGAACCATACCACCCAGGAGTCGTTATATTGGCTGGCTCTTCTGGGCCATGCCATGGTGAACCCTTCTGAGTATGAGTCCAGCGTAAACATATACCATCTTTCTTCTCGGACGTTATTCCTTTTCCGTAAGAATCATTTTAGAGTCCAACTGGTGGTCGTCCAATTGGAGTGCACTTCTTCAAAACCAGTGTTGAGTTTCCTAGTAACTGGTGGGGAACCTGTGGGAAAACCAACACAACATGTGAGAGCACTAGTCACTGATCCTACCGGCTGGGTGTAAGCTTATTACCCTGCTCTGTTATTTTACAGCTAACTACTCTGTCAGAGAGCCTTATAGCTTCTCACCTACGTCCGAATCAGGCTATGATAAGGAAAGACCAATAAACAGAGTGCAACCTCAGTATTCTATTCACCCTAGCAGAGCCAATATCACTATTCTACTCTAACTAGTTTTCCACTAACAGTGCTAATCATCACACTTAGTTTTAACCAGGCTACAGTCTATATTAATTAGGCCTAAATAGACTACATTGACTACCTTATGCAAAACCGCCTCATTCCCGGGATGACTACTACACTTTGCCATAACGACACATGCTAGTTAATCTTAAATTAATCTAACACTGTAGAGCTCTCCCACAAACACGTCCATCATAATCCACGGTTTTGGTCAACTCCCCATCTCCAATCATGGTTTATGGCAAAACCTAAAATTGGTCACGTGACATGGTTGACGTCCTGCAGGTGTTATTTGGGCATATCATCCATTGTCAAGAATCCCTTTTCCCTGGCTTAGTCACTGTCAAAGTTGTCATCACTTGTTTAGATTCCCAAAACAAGCCAGCGAGTTCCTGTATACTCCCAACAACAGTTGCCAATAACAAGCCGTCAATCTTCTGTCGACTGGTGACAATCACCGCTGCCATTTCTGTTTGATGTCTGGAAACTCTAATGACATACAGACTGTTTCTTCCGAGCTGAGTACTTCCGCTTCCAATCCGACTTGTTTATAATCTGTCAAAGCGCTGTATGATTCCGCTCATTCACTTCCGAATGTTCCCCTGTTGTCAACCCAATGTAACCCCGTGCAGCTGCAACTATTTACCGTCCTGGGGTTTAACATCCGATTTGTTTATACTGTTAGTTAAAATAGTTGTCGCTGGCAGATAGTCCGTTTAATCAGCAAGCCTCTATAATAATCAACTGGTTAAACCCAAGGTTTTATTTTGTGACAGTTAAGTACATTATTGTGAATGTCTTAATCAACTGTTGTTGAGTACAGTGAATTGTGAATGTCTTGTCCAGCTGTTGTGCTGAACATTTCATTGTGAATGTCTATCCAGCTGTTGTGCTGAACATTTCATTGTGAATGTATTGTCCGGCTGTTGTGCTGAACATGTCATTGTGAATGTCTTATCCAGCTGTTGTTGGGAACATTTCGTTGTGAATGTCTTGTTCAACCGTTGTTGAGTACAGTATTGTGAATGTTATGTTGATTTGTGTGAAGTATCTTCCAATGTGGATGTTTGGGTCAACTACCGTTGAGTCCAATTGACATGTGTCACTTTTGATACATTTTATAAGAGATCTGCATGAGGTGGCTGAGAGCACACAGACAACATTATTAAGAAGAGAACACATTCCTCTGTGGCTGTGGCGATTAGTCAAGATCTCTATAAGCCTTATGGAGGAACCTTTCATTTTCTAATTCTGTGTAGGAACTTAAACTTTAAGTCTAATGTTCTTACGGTGGGGGTTCGCGAGTCAAGTTATATTGTTCCTCTGAAGGGCTGTTCGGGAATGATTATCCATCCCATAAGGGATGCCCTTAGACAACTTGTCATATCAAACCCTTATCTATCATATATAGATATATTTTATGAAAACCTCACACATGGAAGCTTTTGTAATATTCTTAAAACCTCACGCTGTCCACAGTGTTTGCATTATTCATCTATAAAACCACATCTTCGCAGCTTCCACATAATTTCTCACTTGTCTGCTAATTGTCCATGATTCTCTTCATACATCAGGATTGGTTTAGTATAGCTCATAAAAACTTCTTACCACACCTCGAATGACAACGATAAATTGCAGAGATTATTCTTCATCTTGTGAAATGCTGTCTTTGCTTGGGCTTTTCTGCATTTAACTTCCTTAATCCACATATACAGATAGAAATGTCGTTCTCTCGGAATGAGAAGCGCACCCGAAGTAATCCCTTCTGATCTTTTGGTTTCAGAAGACGACATTGAAGCCAGACAAATTTGTGTCCTCATTTGGGCGATGACATCTGAGCAGAGTTTGGACAGAAATATCCCAAGCAGTGAAAGAAAGATGGGCGCAACGCTGTAACAAAATTATATTTTTTCAGGTACAGCGCTGCAATTGAAATAACACTGCATTTGGTACGAACTTTTAAATGTTACTGATGTTTCATAAAGAATTTGTAAATTATACATCGGGGTTAAGATGTAAGTGAAGAGAATTTCCGAGAGCAGCGGGCGAAGGAGAAATATGTACATGTGTGTTTAAACGGGGTACAGTTTTAGAAATTTAAAACATGAAGTGGAAGTCAGTATTATGGAATTACACATAAGAAGAGGAAGATGGGGTGACAAGAGTCTTATACAAGAAGCAAACAACAACAACAACAAAAACACCAACAACAACACAGAGGGGGCGAGAGATTACGAATTGTGTCTGTAAGACCTTCTATATTATTATATAACCATATGAACGAGTAATAAATAATCAGAACGGAATGGAATGGAATGTTTGGTACTTAACCTTGGGGCTCCAAATAAAAAGAAAATAAATGTAAGCACTGCATATTCAATTTGATTGTCTAAGTCAGTGGTTCTCAACCTTTTTTGGCCCGTGCCCCCCTCCACCGTATTTTCAGAACGTCACCCCCCCCCCTCCCTTCGTATTTCCTACCTACAAATTTGACCCGTGCCCCCCTTCACCATATTTTCAGAACGCCATCCCCCCTTTCGTATTTCCTACCTAAAAATCCCGCCTCCGCCCCTACACAATATACGTAATAATGGAAGCTAAATTTAATAGCACATACTAAAACAAGTCTAGACATCCACATAAAACATGATTTGTGGGTCTACTTACATTATTAATTGAATTTTAGAAGGGTGAGACGTACAGAACTGTACAGTATGAAGGGAATAACAATATCAAGTAATCGGTCCTTGTATTAACGCGATCTTGAAATAATCTTAATTCCCCCCCCCCCCCCGGAAACCCTAAAATTCTCCCCTGGGAGGGGGGGGGATTCCCCACCGGTTGAGAACCACTGGTCTAAGTGGTGTAGTGGTTACGCCGAGTGCCTCACGATACGAAGGTTGTGGGTTCGATTTCGGGCTACGTTGGTTCTGGGGGTCGTTGTTAAAGCTACGAAGTTCTTGCATTGTGCGACGCTTTCAGCAGGACGCCTTGCTGAAAGAGACCGAGCCTTGTGGGATAAAACCCGGTGTAATGAAGTCGATCCTCTTCCCTTAAAATCTTATTTTAGCTTAAATTTCCTTCTGTTTATTCTAATTTAGCATGGTTCCATAAGCATCATGTGCGTATTGTTTGGTGTGTATTGTTTGGTGTGTATTGTTTGGGTGTATTGTTTGGTGTGTATTGTTTTTTCTTGTGTCATGTGCTAATGAAGAATTGTCACCGCAACGTCCTCTGTTCTGTGTATTTGTACTTGTGTAAAGCCGACCTTCATATTGTGTTTTCATATTGCTTGGGGGATAATGGAGTCACACAGTCAGACGGTTTCAACACCATTCTTCTGGCTAACCAACCTTCTGGTGAGGGCTTTGAAATTCTGCCAAACTATTAAATCCAATGGTTCTTAACAAGGCGATAAGTGATTTGGTAAATACGAGGGTCGATCAATAAGTAATGCCTCAATTTTTGTTATCTATGTAAATACTTTATCGGTTTGCAAATTATTAATTTAACGGGATTCCCCAAACACTCTACTACAGTATGTATCATTACCAATCTGTTTCAGTCACTGGTTGCTCAACAGTAACGGTTTGAAAATGGCCAACAAAGAAGTTCGGTTAAAGCAACGTAATGTCATAGAATTCCTCAATACTGAAGGCGAGACCTCTATTCACATCCACGAACATTTGAGTATTGTTTATAGAGATTCTACAGTGGATGTTGGCACTGTCAGATGTTGGGTACGTCGTTGTGACGAAGCTGAAGTAGGTCAGTCCTCACTGGCTGGCGCAAAGCGTACTGGCCGTCTGTTAACCGCATTGACTCCACACCACATTCATCGAGTTGATGCCACTGCGCATACACCTTTGAATAACCCAGGTCTTTAATGATGGTCTGGGCACTGCCTTTAATAATGGTCAACATAGAACATAGTTCATCCAGTGTTACCCGACGGTAACACAGTTTCATATTTAACAAAGAACAGGCAATTCATGTCGTAAACTTGTTGCAGGCAACACAGTTCCACATTTAACAAAGAGCAAGCAATTCATGTTGTAACCTTGTTGCGGGCAACAGTTCCATATTTAATAAAGAGCAAGCAATTCATGTCGTAACCTTGTTGCAGGCAACACAGTTTCACTTGTAACAAAGAGCAAGCAATTCATGTCGTAATCCTATTGCAGGCTACACAGTTCCACATGTAACAGAGAGCAAGCAATTTATGTTGTAACCTTGTTGCGGGCAACAGTTCCATATTTAATAAAGAGCAAGCAATTCATGTCGTAACCTTATTGCAGGCAACACAGTTCACTAAGTAACAAAGAACAATCTATTCATATCGTAACCTTGTTGCAGACAACACAGTTCCACATGTAACAGAGAGCAAGCAATTCATGTCGTAACCTTGTTGCAGGCAACAAGGTTCCACATTTAACAAAGAGCAAGCAATTCATGTCGTAACCTTGTTGCAGACAACACAGTTCCACATTTAACAGAGAGCAAGCAATTCATGTCGTAACCTTGTTGCAGGCAACACAGTTCAACGTGTAACAAAGAGCAAGCAATTCATGTCGTAACCTTGTTGCAGGCTACACATTTCCACGTTTAACAGAGAGCACGCAATTCATGTCGTAACCTTGCTGCAGGATACACAGTTCCACATGTAACAGAGAACAAGCAATTCATGTCGTAACCTTGTTGGAGGCTACACAGTTCCACATGTAACAGAGAACAAGCAATTCATGTCGTAATCTTGTTGCAGGCTATACAGTTCCACATGTAACAGAGAGCACGCAATTCATGTCGTAACCTTGTTGCAGGCTACACAGTTCCACATTTAACAAAGAGTACAGCAAGCAATTCATGTCGTGACCTTGTTGCAGACAACACAGTTCGACATTTAACACGTCTAGCGTTGCTTTTCGACAGGTATTCAGTGTAAATGTAATGAAAAGTCAGCCTTAAGTTACGAACTGATAATACGCTCAAACGACGGGTAAAAAAGTTCGTAATTTCTAAAGGTGTCATTCGGTAACAGCAGCATTTATTCGCATGATTAAATAAAGACACAGACGTATGGATTTCGCATGCACAGAGCTACGTAAATGACGACTCTGGAGTCTGATGGCTGTCCAGATAACACACAAAATGAACCGAATACGATTCAACGTCACACATGAATATGTCAGAGACAGAGGATCAATAATTGTATATAACTGTCGTTGAACGTCGGATGTGAATCTGGCCGGACAGCAAACCACTACTGCTATGCTTCAAGCATGGAGATTCCTGTACAGTGATGGGTTACGGTGCAGTGATGGGTAAGGTTTATCAGTTTTTTTTTTTTTTTAGAAGAGAGTGTCGAGAAATAAAGAGGAAATGTTAGAGCTGTAGTGAGATCAATTGCTTCCGATCAATGCGGTTGTAGAGGGCACCTGGATACGTAAATATGTTCATGACGCCATTTTGATAGTGTGATGAGTTAGTATATGTGAAGCTGTAACATTTCAGATCTCTGAATAAGTATCTACCTTTGGTCAGGTTTAGCTTCGCATACCAGACACAGTTAAGTGTATTTGGAGTTCAGCCGCAGATGATGTTATGTTAAAAGTTAGTTGCTTGTCCTTACAGGACGCTTGAAGTCAACACCAGCATTTTTTTGCTGTTGTTGATGTCTTGGCAAGTTTATGTTCAGTAGTTTGTCATTGCTTTCTGAACAACCGGCACCCATACCATTTCGTAAAAAAAGCAGCGCAACGCGGTCTGCTGCCAAATCGTGCACAGTTGTGTTTCGAACGTAGATCTGTGGGGTCACGAAAGGCGTCTGAAACCTTTTTCTACGGAGACCGGTTATGTTATGTTACAGGGGCAATTTACGAACTCGCGCGAGCGAGAGCGCGCGCGCACACACACACAGCGAGACAGAGAAAGAGAGGCAGATAGATACCTAGACAGATAGTAACGTAGACAGACGGTTACGTAGGTAAGTAGTTAGGTAGGCACACAGAGAGAAAGAGAGACACACAGACAGACATTATGTATAGCGTAAAGAGAGAGATATAGAGAGGCAGAGACAGAAGGAGAGAGAGAGAGAGGGAGGGAGAGAGAGAGAGAGAGAGAGAGAGAGAGAGAGAGAGAGAGAGAGAGAGAGAGAGAGAAAGAGAGGCAGAGACAGAGAGAATTAAGCCAGCTAAACAAAGCGGAATTGTTTGAACTAAGAGGACAATACACTGACGAAATGAAAGGAACGAAATTTAATCAAAATTAATTAGAATAGTGGACGGCATGAATTGATTGTCGATGATTGGGTGTCTAATTAATTAATTGTCAAATAGTCTGCTCACCACACTCAATTTCAAAATAAGAAACTCTACATTCCCCCCACCCTTGTTCAAGAATATCTATAGGATTTGTGGATATTTTCGACATCCTTGTTCATGCATATCTATAGGATATGGGGAAATTTGTGGCATCCTTGTTCAAGAATATATATAGGATATGTGGATATTTGCGGCATCTTTGTTCAAGAATATCTATAGGATATGTGGATATTTGTGGAATGTAAGGAGCTCAAGGAAGCCCCGGTAGCGATGTGGCCAGTACTGTCAGCAACCGTCCCGCTCGTTACGTATTCAAATCCCATTTGAGAAAAGGATTTTTTCCCACTGGCCTGGGCTCCCAGGTCCACCCAACAATATATATATATATATATATATATATATATATATATATATATATATATATATATATATATATATATATATATATATATAGAGAGAGAGAGAGAGAGAGAGAGAGAGAGAGAGAGAGAGAGAGAGAGAGAGTAGGCTCTCCTCCTCAAGCACTCTTATTCCGGATCGGATCGCATCAAAATACCAGCTGTTGTGGTCAAATTCCCACGCCAGCTGTCGTTCTCGAACACTACCACTAGTGTCGTGGCCACTGTGATGACAGACCGTACGCTGTCTCTTCTCGTAAGCCAACAATGAATACAAATACTGTTTTTACACACACACACACACACACACACACACACACACACACACACAAACACACACACACACACACGCGCGCGCGCGCGCGCGCCAGCGCACACACAAGCACACGAGCTCACAATTGACCAGTGAATTTCATGGATTAACTGAGTCTATGACATCAATACACTACACTTAGTGTAGCCAGCTATCTTGTATCATATTGTCTTCGCCAGCTGAGGTGTACACTCAATCCGCTACTTGGTCATGTGAACTGCTGCATCATTGTCTATATGTACATACTTTAAACTGACATCTTGTCGATGATGACATCTTACAACAATGGTGCGACATCACACGTTGATTCTATAATACCATTATATTACCACTATTCTGAGCAGGCATTATTGAGTGAATTTTTGTAGATTACTGGTAATCATTTTAGTTGTGATCCGTGTTTTTTTTTTTTTTTTGTGTTTTGTTTTTTGTTGTTTTACCCATACAATAGTACTGATTTAACATTGAAGTTGAAAATACTAAGCTTGGTGCTAAATTTAACATCTGTTGACGTCCACAAAATTCCTAGTGCTATGAAAGCGTCTCTTGCTTTTTGTATTCTTTTTGTTTAGCATCTATACATACATTCCCCCATATGTACACGATAGCAATTCAGACTCCTCCCACTTTCCCTCTAAAATATAATGCCAAAAACAAATATCGAAGACAACAACACATCTAGAAGCCTTTCTCATCTTCAGCTTCAAAAATAACACAGACTTCCGGCCGTCCGTCTCCAAGTTCCGGAAGGACGACATTACTTGACCGGAAGGACGATGAAAGCTTTCCAGTATGTCTAAGGCCACCATTTCGTTGAAGCTGATTGGTTTATGAAGATGAAAAGAGGTCACCGTCTCACAAAAAAGAAGGTGAAAACGTAAAGAAAATGACAATAAAATGCTAAATATGGCTACTTATATGTCATATTTTGTCTGGTATGCACAACAAACAGAAAGAGATTGATGTAGCTGCTATCTATGTTAATATAACCTTATTTGCTTCCTACCTTTTATCTGCTTAACAGTAACTATAGTACCAAAATAACTTTATAAATGCAGGGTGTAATCAAATTGTTGGCATCCTGAAAAATAATTCAATGTAACCTTTATAAAGATTAGAATATGATTCGTCAGGGCAAGGGTAGCCGTTTGCATGATAGAAAACAGTCACCAATGAAAAACTGTCATTGCAATGAGAAAAAAGGCACTGGGGTGTTTTATAATACCTCTACTACTGAACGAATATGAAACATGGACAATAAGCGAACAACCTGAGAAACGTAGTGGAGTGGGAAAGTGGTTTCTGTGGAAAATGCCAAGAACACCATGAACAGACAGAAAACAAAATGAAACAGTCCTCCGTGAAACAAATGAAAATCCTAAACTGCGACAACTGGAACAATCTGTGGGAAAAGAACAAGGGGGCCACAACTAGGTAAACATTTGAATGGCTTGGTCACATATCATATTCGGGACAAGAGCACAGACCTGATCCGTGCCTCCTGTGATCGAATTAGATGGCGAACCATGACCGCCCATCATTATGATGGTATGTCATTGGCTGGATGTTAAACATTATCAGTACCTAAACAAATAATCATGGTATTGTCACTCATACTTTCATATTATGTTAGTGTGCAATTAATGTTTCTGTGCCGTTAATGCTACATATAATTATATTGTCAGTCTATGATGTAATATTTTGAATGTGACCAATTTCGTGCCTCCTTTTGTTTTTAATAGTTGTTGACACATGCCTGGGGTCATTGTCATTAAGGTGAGTGTCCGTACAATATAAACAGTTCACCAGGTGAAAGGGCATTCACCGGAAAAAAAAAAATAAGAAGATAAACGGGGAAGGGTGTAAGGCAGAGGGGCTGTAAGAAGGGGCAGACAGTTGAGCGATGAGGTAGTGTTTGTGTGGAGCATTGTGAGGGAGTCATAGAAGGGTTAAAAGACAGTGGAAAACATTGTAGGGAGGCAGTTGAAGTGGAGATCCTGAGAGGGTCGGAGCGTTTCAGGGAGTCGAGTGTGGAGACTCGACCAGTGTAGATCAGCTGTCGGAGTAATTCTAATAGTGACGGAGTTAAGTAGAGAACTCCATGCTGTGTGTTTCAATGGGAGCAATTAGAATAGTGACGGAGTTGAGTAGAGAACTCCATGCTGTGTGTTTTAGTGAAAGGAATTCGGAGGCGAAGTATTAAAGACTGAGCCTAGTGGTCAGCAGCGAGAGTGGTTGGGACTACGTGTACTGTGCCTGTGCCTATGCAATGTCGCTTAAAAAAAAGTCGCTTAAAAGTCGACAGGGTGGACTTCATTGCACCGGGTTTTATCCCATATGGCTCGGTCTCTTTCCGCAGCACGGAAAGCGTCACACAAAGCACGAACTCCGTAGCTTTTAGCGACGACCCACAGGAGTCTCCGAAACATTTAACTCGTAAATCGAAAGACGTGGCCCGGAATCGAACCCACAACCTTCGGAGCACGAGTCAAACGGCTTGACCACTTCGCCACAGACTATGCAATGTATGGATATATATATATATATATATATATAATGAACGTTCCTGAGGAATAATGTTGTATCGAGATGTTCAAATAAAAGTATTGTGTGCGCATTCTGAATTTTGGTTTTGATGCATCGTGGTTAATCAGTTGTTCAACATAACATTTACACGGACATACCCTAGACACAACTATAGCCACTCCATCTGTCACTCTATCATCATTCACTTTGTGACAGTTGTGATTTGTGAGGATCATCATTATCCCACCCCAGACAGGTCCATGGGTGCTCCAAACTGCATTTTCACATCTCCGGCGGCGTATTTCGACTGATCGCGCCAGTTCTGTGTTGTTTAATCAAATAATCCAGGTAAACCAACACCTAGGTTAATGTAAGGTTACCATAAATAGGCCAAGAGGAGTATGAAAGCCAACCATAATCTACAAGGCAGAGGTAAATGTACTGTTGCTACGTAAGATAACTATTAATTTTGTTGCCAACCCAGAGACAATGGAAGAGAGAAAGAAACGACCGTGTCTTAGAGCTGTTGGCTTAGGTGTCAAATAATACTCAGTGCAACACGAGCTAATGCTCTTTATTATTATTATTTTATTTAGCTGCATGTCATTCACAGGACGTAGCAGTCAACCCCAGCATTTTGGCTGTTCATGATTCCTGGGCAAGTTGTACGTTCAATAGTTTGCCATTGCTTTTTGAACGACCGGCACTTATACCTTTTTCGAAACAACCAGCACCGCTGTGTTTCGAACCCGGGTATCATTATCATTGGCACCTTGCCGTCTTGACAGACGACAGATTGTGCTTCAAAAAGGCATAATAACTATTACCCATGGCGGTAGCGAATGTGACTGAAAAGGCCAATTCGCGCTGTAAATGTTCGTTCACAGTGGGTGTATGTGAACATGTGGTCATTTCCACCATCATGCACCATCTTACGTCTCATACGCTCGGTGTGTGACTTATCTGCAATAATTTTCTCCTTTGTCTTTATTCCATTTCCGATGCTTGCCCTCCATGCAACACGTTCAGCGGCGTCTTGCTCCCAATATGCATTATCAATGCCTGTATCAATCTTGTCCCGCTTACACACATCTTTGTATCGTAGTAGAGGCCGACCCTGAGATCTCTTACCCATCTGTAATTCACCAAAAAAGATGTCCTTTGGTATTCTACCATCATCCATCCTCCTAAGATGTCCTATTCATCTAAGTATACGAAGACTGAGCATGGAATATACCGCCACACAACCTGATCTTTCCAATACTTCAGTATTTGTGAATTTGTCTTGCCACTTAATACCAAGAATTCTTCGCAGACACCGCATATGAAAGCTGTTTAAACGTTTCTCTTGGTGTGAGTAAGTTGTCCAGGCTTCACTGCCATAAAGAAGAGTACTAAGGACACAGGCTTGATAGACAAGGACTTTTGTCTTGGCTTAAGCTTCCTGTTCTCCCAGATTATTTTTCTTAACCTGTTCATTGTTGTTGCTGCCTTACCAATCCGGATGTTGATTTCCTGATCTAGGGATAATTTGCTATTTAACACTGATCCTAGATATGTAACATGGTCTACCATCTCTAGTTCCGCGTCGTCAATAAAGATTGATGGTACGCCATGTGCACCTTGTGACATAATCTGTGTCTTCTTTTCGCTAATTGTTAAACCAAATTCAGAACAAGCATTGGAGAATGCAGATAGTAGACATTGTAATTCTCCCTAAGAGTGGATCGTAACTGCATCATCATCTGCAAAAAGCAACTCTCTGATCAGTACCCTCCTAATTTTGGTCTTGGCTTTCAATCTCTGAGCATTGCAGAGGCCGCCTTCTGAGCGTGAGTGAATGTATATACCACCATCCTGATCACGAAAGACATATTTCAGTAGAAGTGAAAAGTATATTCCAAAAGGGTGGGAGCTAGTACACAACCTTGCTTAAATCCACTCTTGATTTCAAACTCTTCAGAAGTTGCACCATCAAACTTGATTATACCCTTCATGCCTGTGTGGAACGATTCCACAATGGACAGAAGAGTTGGTGGGCAGCCAATTTTCTTTAGTGCCTAGAACAGAACCTCACGACTGACCAAATCAAATGCCGTTGTGAGGTCCATGAAGGCAGTAAACAGTGATTGATTCTGTTCGCGGCATTTTTCTTGCATTTGTCGCAATGAGATTATCATATCAATAGTAGACCGGTTCTGTCGGAAGCCACACCGTGATTCGGGGTAGACTTGATCTCCTAGGACTTGAAGTCTGCGCAGAACAATTCTGGCAAATACTTTTCCAACCATACACAGAAGTGAGATACCGATATAGTTGTTGCAGTCGCTCCGATCGCTCTTGTTCTTGTACAGTGTTGTTATGCTTGAGTCTTTGAAATCCTGTGGGACTTGTTCTTCTCGCCAGCATAGCTCTATCAGCTAGTGGATCTGTTGAGTGAGTGTGTCTTGCCCACTTCTGATAACCTCTATTGAAATCTCATCCTTACTTGGAGCCTTTCCAGATGCAAGTTCATTTATAGCACACTTAACTTCTGTTATTGTGGAAAGTGTGTCCAGGTGGTCAAGAGTTGGTAGGGCCTCTATGGCGTTGAGGGCATCATCTGCTAGTTTGGTCTCACTTGAGTAAAGCTCCAAATAGTGCTCTACCCACCAGTCCATCCGCTGTTTCTTATCAGTTATGATTTCTCCAGTCAAGGTTTTAAATGGTGCACTTCTTTTGATCATTGGACCACAGGCTTTCTTTATTCCTGCATACATGCGTCTGATGTTTCCCTTATCACTTGCGATTTGAATGGACTCACATAACTTGATCCAAAAGTCATTTGCACACTGCCTGGCAGCCTTTTCACATCCTTCCTAGCTTGCTTTAGCTCACTCAGAGTGTTTCGCGTTGGTCTCTCCTTGTTGTTTGAAAGAGCTATCGTCTTCTTATCAATCAAGGGCTGCAGAGTCTGGCTGATTGCTGCAAACCAGTCCTGCCTCTTATGATCCACAGTGCCGTAAACCCCTACTGCAGTTTTATAAAGATTTTCCTTAAGTTGACCCCACTTTTCATTTACTGTACAATTTTCTGGTGTATCAGTGAAAGCGTCTTCAAGTTGCTGTTGAAACCTAAAGCACTTTTCAGGATCGTGAGTGTTAATAATATTAATCCTGGGGCTAGATTTGTGTTTAGCTGTGTAGATTCTCTTTGGTCTCAGTCTAACCCTTGCAACAACCAAAGAATGATCCGTATCACAGTCAGCACTGTGGTAACGTCGAGTCAATGATATATGGTTCAGATGTTGTCTCCGTGTGATGATGAAGTCCAGCTGGTGCCAATGGTGCCAATCTTGGATGATTCCATGTGACCTTATGCAGCTCATTTTTAAAATAAAGTGTTTATAATACATAGGTCATTTGTGGTGCAATGCTCCAGCAGCCTTTGCCCATTTTCATTCATGCAACTGATGTTTTATTTTCCAGGGCACACTGGCCATGAACTCGAGTCCTTGCTCACACGCGCATTGAAATCACCGTGTATATAAATGTAGTCGGATTTTGGAATTGCCTTGATCACATAGTCTAACTCCTCATAGCACGAATCCTTTACATCTTCAGAGGAATCAAGTGTAGGTGCATATGCAGTAAAAATTGTGGCAAAACCACAAGAGGTTGCCAGGCGCAGGGATAATAGTCTTTCATTTCCTCCTGCTGGAATTTCAATCATTCCCAGTAGCGAATTCTTCATTCAAAGCCCACACCGTGTTGCCTTTTTTCTGCCTGCCCTCTACCCTTCCAAAAAAAAAAGGTGTAGTTGTTTTCCCTGAGTGACCCTTCCTCAGCGAGGCGAGTCTCCTGCAGGCCAGCAATATCAATGTTAAGACGATTGAGTTCGGCATCAATCACAGCCGTTTTTCTCACATCGTCAATATTGGTCAAGTCAGTGGAAAATTCTGGACACATGGTTCTCACGTTCCAGGTTGCAAGCCGTAGCTTGAGGTTTATATTTTTCTTTTTATTAGTACCTGGTGCATTGGTTTTACAGCCTGCAAATTCAGATTTTGTCCTAGCCAAAAGCACCCATTGAAGCAGGCAGGCTGTGGCGGATCAGCACCCAATTGACTGGGGGACTCTCAGCTTGAGGTGTTGTATTCTATACTGATTCTGGCGAAATGTTGCAGACGCCAAGTCTTCTCGAACAAACACTACAAACTCCGAGGACCCGTCGCAGCTCTCGTTACAAACCAATAATAAGCATATGTCCCTGCTAAATTACAAAACCTAAGTACAAACCTACTCACGAAAGAATGTTTATGATATGTATGATTCTGGTATACACACAAATGAATCCCCACAAGTGCTGTGTAGTTTATGCACTGTGTAGAGGTTATATGAACTAACGAACGAACGAACGAACGGACTTTATTTTCAAAGGGTAACAAATTGGGCACGCAGGCTCGTCTTACATTCGACCCATCTAATCAGTCATCTTTCGTTCATCAATAGTGCATAATACATTCTCATAGGAAAACAAAAAAACAAACATTGTCAAATGAATGTTGTAGACATAAACAATGCATATTCCATTTTATGAGACACAACCCCCACCCACACATCCCCCTCCCAACCACACACACACACTCCTATGCACACATACATGCCCTTACTCATCCACCGATCCCCAACCCACACGTCTCACACCCACATAATTATCCCCCCCCCCCCCCCCACCTACACACATCTCACCACCCAGCACACATTCTCTTCCCCCCCCCCCCCCCACGGAAGACGATAAGAGGGCAAGAGAAAGACAGAGAACACATCACTTGGACAGCTTAAACAACTTGGCCAAACATATTAGCGAAGGCAACAATAAACTCACCAAAATATTAGGACACAAAGAAATTGGAGAGTCATGATGATCAAGGCCTGCCGTAGCTTATGCAACTGAAGAAGAAGAAGAAGAAGAAGAAGAAGAAGAAGAAGAAGAAGAAGAAGAAGAAGAAGAAGAAGAAGAAGAAGAAGAAGAAGAAGAAGAAGAAGAAGAAGAAGAAGAAGAAGAAGAAGAAGAAGAAGAAGAAGAAGAAGAAGAAGAAGAAGAAGAAGAAGAAGAAAAGGAATAAGAAGATGATGGCAAAGATAACGAAGAAGAAGTATGAGGAGAAGGAAGAGGAAAAGGAGATGCTGGATAAAGAGGGGAGGGGGAAGAGGAGAAGAAAGATAAAGCAATTGAGGAAAAAACGAAGAAGAGAAGGCTGTGTGAGGAAGAGGATAAAGAGGAGGAAGGGGAAGAAGAGGAAGAGGAGAAGGAAGGAGAGGACGAGGTGGTGGATGAACATGAGGGGGAGGGGAGAGGATAAGAAAGAGAAAGAAGATGATGAAGAGAGAAGAATAGGAGGAGGCTGTGGTGGAAGGGGAGGAGGATGAGGAGGAGGAAGAGGAGAAGAAGGAGGAGGAGGAGGAGGAGGAGGAGGAGGAGGGATAACAAATTCATCTGTTAGGCCACTGTTTAACGTAACAATAATCTTTTCTGCCCTGAGAAAAAGATGGTATAGATCCTTCATAACAGGAATTTGTTTCGGAACGATGTCCCCTTTTATGTGTGTTCCATTATTTCGGTCTCATTGACAAGTCGATTTGGAACATAGCTCCTTCCCACTTAACCACGCTTGTGAGCTTCCTACTTAGCGAATATCGTTCACTAGTTGAGAGCTTTTATCATACAGAATATTGATTGCAGATTTCAAGTTCAAAGTTCCAGATGAAATAACACTTACTCAGGCAGGTAGGAAATGCAATTTCCGGATTTTAACTCATGCCAAAATGTAGAGATAAATAAGGATGATTACCAACCGCGAATTGAAGTAAATATATATATATATTTAAAAAAAAAAGAAATAACAATATATTATAATTTTCTTTAGCCGTTGAAGGAACATTAAGTTTTTGATTTGTGTGTTCTTTACGTTACAATGTCTGTCGTTATTAAAAATAATGTTTCCCTAATACATGAAGGTGGAGGTTTGCATGGTGGAATGATAAGAGCGTTCATTCTTAAACTTCTGGTGTGCTGATGCTGAGGTAGCGGGTTCAACCTCTACTCCGGTCAGTCGGATTAAAATGTTGACTTCTTTTCCTTGACTTTGGAACGTAAATACAAATACCTCAGAGGTCGGAGTGGGTTGACCTCATGGCGAGAGACGCTGGTAATAGGGAAAGCTAATCCACACGTAAAAATGAGTACAGTGCACCAGAAGTAGTAACATGTATGAAGTACGCTTGAGTTCACAGCAAGCGAACGAAAGAAAAAAAAAACATAAAGCAAACATTGCATATTAGAATGTACGTCATAGAAAGTATAAGTGGCCAGTGTAATATTAGAAGCATCACAATAGAGTGCCCATTGGCCTAAAACAATGACTGCAATATCATGTGTCATATATGAATTAAGGCATAGAGACGTGTCCTTCACTTGCTTACCTACTGACTTATTCTTTGCACACTTTACCAATAAGAATGAACCCTCATCAAGGCAAAGATTTCAACTTTAAAAAAAAAAAAACCATGGCAAAGACTCCCAGGTCGACCCGCCTAAAATGTGTAGCAGAATCTGGGAATTAACAACGATCAATGTGCTATTGACAACATCACCCGTCAAGTGTCGATTGGTATATACACAATTTGAAGGTAGCACTACGTACCCAATTAGTCTCATGTGTGGGGAAGGGTCCTTTACACGTAAGAGCTATAAGACTGCGTCATAGTAGTAGTAGTAATTGTAGTAGTAGTAATAGTAGTAGTAGTAGTAGTAGTAGTAGTAGTAGTAGTAGTAGTAGTAGTAGTAGTAGTAGTAGTAGTAGTAGTAGTAGTAGTAGTAGTAGTAGTTGTAGTAGTAGTAGTAGTAGTAGTAATAATAATAATAGTAGTAGTAGTAGTAGTAGTAGTAGTAGTAGTAGTAGTAGCAGCAGCATTTGCAGTAGTAGTTATTATTATTATTATTATTATTGTTATTATTATTATTGTTATTATTATTAGTGGTAGTAGTAATAGTAGTAGTAGTAATAGTAGTAGTAGTAGTAGTAGTAGTAGTAGTAGTAGTAGTAGTAGTAGTAGTAGTAGTAGTAGTAGTAGTAGTAGTAGTAGTAGTAGTAGTAGTAGTAGTAGTAGTAGTAGTAGTATTGGTTGTGACAAGACCGCCGGGGCTTGGACTGGTTTGCCACGATAGATACTATCCCCTGCCTTTGCTCCAACCACCTCAATAGCACTCTACATCTACCAGGCCCCACACAAACCGGGACAGCTTAACCTTCCCTCCCTCACCTAGGGTTCCAAACCCCAAGGGGGCTCGGACCAGACACCAGTCATATCACTGCACAAAGTCATAGCTAAGAGAACAAAAATTTAATTCTGAACTACGTCAACCACAACACAGAGAAGGATGGCTGAAAGCCAGACTAGAAGAACTATGTACAAGACCAAAGACGCAGATGAGTATTCATCATGGAGGCGGACGATAGCTCGTGCGGTTGTCCAGTCGTGGTAGCGACTCACCCAGGCTCCTCCAGTGGACTGGAACTCCAAGGTCTGCTGCCTCTCCAAAGTTCCCTCTTCACCCAGAGAACCAAGCAAGGGCTGATCAAGCGCAGTACCACTGCCTGACTGACACTGCACTGATGAACAAGGATCCTTCCTTGCTGTCGTACTATTTCACTCGTCACACTCCTGATGAAGTCTGGGCCGACCCTAGAACATTAGCGGTCTCCCACTTGCAGAAAAATACATGTAGCACCGTCTCAAAATACACAAGAGCCAGGTCACTCTTCTATCTCATCAGTGACCCACACACTGATATGTCACCTACACAATAAGCGGTTGCTCCACACGAACACACAATGTCACTGGTAAAGTCTATCAGGTGACTAAACACTTCACCTTAGTTCCATGTCCTTGGACAATAGATCTTCACACAGTATCATGTAACTACCCTGATCAATGGGTAGTAATCACAACCTAGCATACACTGTCAACAGTTCATCACCATCGCATGAGGTAACTCCCTACCTTCACAAACATTGTCAACAGTTCATCACGTTGGCATGAGGTAGCTCCCTACCTTCACAAACATTGTCAACCGTTCATCACGTTGGCATGAGGTAGCTCCCTACCTTAACAAACATGTCACTCAGGTGTTTCCACCAATGTTGTAATCAATGTCCTAGTTCACTGGACCACGTGTTGGCTTCATAAAGTTAACCAATGTAAAAACACTATTTAAGCATCAACTGATACATGGTGTCCCATAACCCAGCCGGGCCAGAAGCATATAACACAGGTCATGGTGACCGGTAACAATGATCACTTCGCTCAACTTGAAAGGTCACTACCTTGCAATTACCAAGGTTTACACAGAGACTGAATGTCACCCGTGCTTCACTGGCTTGAATCACCAGACGTTTCAGTGTTGGATCCTCTCAGGATCGGATGACACTCGTCGGACTCTTGACGGAGGTCCTAACCTAGACCTCCCGACTTATTCAGCACTCAGCTCCTTCCAACATTGATCTCGCAGACTCAGACAACCACTCCCAGTATGGCCTCAATCAACTTCTGGATAGGCACTGGAATGAGTGGGCCCATAGAGCTCATGGTGCAGCTCTTGAATCTTCTTCTGTATAGTAATAACAGATCCTGAAACACGGAGAGGTTGGTGTGAGTACTCAACTACAACAAAGACTACCAGCATCTCCACCCTGTCACCTGCCTCTCAGACATTCCTCATGTCTACCAACATGAGTATGAAATCATCACATCATAGATCTACTTAGTCACTATAATATATAGGCATAATGATGGTAGAAAAAGCAATAGCACACCTGTTCAGTCAAGTAACACTTCTGGGCTACATATAACCCCTAGCACCAGAGTCGACTGTATGGCTCTGTCAAGCATCCTTCGCCTGGTGCCAGTCCAATCCGGTTTCATCTCCCATCATCAATCAACATATACACTTACTTTCCTTTCAGTGTAGGGATTACTGTATCGAGAAGGTGTCCAGCCGGACATCTCCTTCCTGACAGACTCATCAATTCCTCAATCCCTTAACCCATGGACTGATGAATTACACACATTAATAACTATATGTCCATAATGAATTATACTCCTGATAATTCATTACTATAGCATTAACTAAGGAGAACTCAGGACTGGTTACACTTAAATAACAAAATCATATCACAGCCATAGTGTCAGGTCTGGGATCCCTGCCCCAGATCCTGAGTTGCCCTTGTTTTCACTGACTATCTTTCAGGTCAGTCATACCTGTGCCGGTCGAGCACAGCTGTGGTGGCCATCCACCACTACACTTTCCCACAGCTCCTGTGGGTCTCGTGTACCTTGTTCCGTGACGACTTAAGTCACGTCATCCAATGTAGCAAACCTCTAGACTCCACTACCAAACTCTGGCTCCACCTTTTTTTTTTTTGGGGGGGGGGGGGGGTTATGCCCCTCATGTACTACTACTTCACGGCAGTACTCCAAGTACTCCATGAACCGAGTCAGGGTTCCAGAATATTAGAGACAGAAACGGTTAGGTTCAAACCTCGATCTATCTAGACACCTCGGCCTCGAATTACGGCGTGCCGCATCACCCTCGATCGGGTATGTTCACTCATCGGATATGCACGCTTGCATTGGGTCGGACCTATTACCGATCGGGTTGGGGGTACCGGCCTACCTCCCGCTGCCTAAACAAACGCAAGATGGAACACGCACGGTCATCCTAGCGGACGGACATGACAACAAGCAGTAACAATAGTATCAAGAATACTTCTTATCAACTGTTATCCTACCGATGCAACACCATTCGGCTTACGCGGAATAACCCTGCTATCTGCACACAGCGAATACACCACTGCTGATTTCACCTTGATTCCTCGAAACATCACCATCACTGATAGAACAATTACGTTACCATTCTAATGTCACGAAGCACATTACACATTTCTAATAATAAGCTCTACCTTATCATTTACAGCGTCTAGCATGTTGATGTAATGACGGACAAACTGTCGCCTTGCCTGCGTAATGAATAAACCAAACCCGTAACTGCTACACCCTGTAAAGCACATCGTTCGGCCTATTTTATTTACACACCACTCGCTGTGGAATACGGCTTGTTCCGTCAGGTAACACATTACCTTGCTGATCGATAAAGCCTACTTAAAAATGCAAACCGCCAACTGTAACGGATAACGCTACGCGACTACTCAATTTTGCGATGACAATTAATTCATTCCGGGAACTCAGCACGGCATTCCGACAACAATTAAATCACAGAATAAGTACTCAACTAACCTGTGATTGAAGAATCACACCCTTGACTGTAGATGTCCGCACTGGCCGCGAATATTGACATCAAAATTACATCAGCCTGTTGGCTGCGATCTGTCTACGCTGAGGTTTGGTGGGCGACTGCTCACGACAAAGTCAGTGCGCCTTCCACTCGCCTACACGGGCCGCGTGACTTTCATGATTCATGAAGAAAACCAGAGTCACGATAAGTTCCACCACCCCGTGCTGCATGAAGCACTCGTGAACTTAGAGATCTCTACCACGTACGCACGTGGGTGAACATTCTAGATTTTTCTATAAATAACTAGAATAGCTCC
>OY992878.1:65073032-65188032 GCA_963921405.1 Cepaea hortensis | reverse complement strand
GCCCAGTTCTGATACTTGTTCGAAGGCTCTCAACTGGAGGATATGAGGGATTCCCGGATGAGAGGGCCTGGCCGTTTCTCGTTCACTGCTGCACGGAGGTAAGGTGCTGAGCTGGCAGCACATGTAGCCTACCTCGTGAGCGAGTACTAAAAGGCAGAAAAGTGCCCCAGTCGAATGAAATGGTTACGAAAACTGTCTGTATCTAACTCATAGAGAGTAGACAAAAGTGGAAAAACGTCTCAATAACACGAAGTGGAACGCACGGCTAGCGAATCCATGGCGTGGTCCGAAGTCAAAAGCAAAAGCTTACCGAGTGGATGTCGCCCGCAATCTGACCGTTCCTGGTGTGTGCTTGAGCGACCAGTGGCAAGCGAGATGCCCAACACATGGAAGTGAGGAACTAAAGCAGCCATGAGCAGGACATGGCAACTCCTCGGGTGAGCCTAGTCTTAGAGCAATGTGTGCCGGCTCTGCAATTATGGAAGCCTCCTTGGATAGTGAGGGAATGCCCATGGTCTGCCCCTGCCTTCCCTTGAGGGTTGACCATGATGTCGTTGACCGTTCTATCTTGACCAGCTGAGATGTGTTCGACATCACAACAATAAGTCTAACGTGACTCGAAACCCGAGGAAGGCTAACCTCATTAAAAAATGCCCGCCGAAGCCGGAAGTGCCGTCCTACGTGTGGCAAAATAAAAATTGGCACTACGCATTTACGTCCGAGTGCAATGTCTCGTCCGAATGTCTCTCGTGCTAGGAACAGCTCTGACTACCTAGTTTCCGAATGCCGCTCTTGTTCGGAACAGCTCTAATTAGGTAGTTTCCGAACGTCCGTCGTGCCTGGAACAGCTTTGACGGGCACAACGACAAGCACATGTCCGAACCGAAAACTCGCTGAGTGGATACCGTCTGGTTTGTGCGGGAACGGCCCGGGGCAAACGAAATGTCCAATATATTGAAGTGAGAAATTAAAGCAGCCATGAGCAGGACGTGTCGATTCCCTCGGTGAGCCCAGCACCAGGGCGCTATGTGTCGGCTCTGCAATTATGGAAGCCACCCAGGATGGCGGAACATGTTGTTGACTGTCCCTGCCTTCCTTTAAGGGATGATGTCACAAAATGAAACCGTGTGTTTATCCGGTTGATTATTACAGAGGATTTTCGGATTAAGCGGACGATCGACCAGCGACATCTATTTGTACTAACAGAGTAAACACAGTTGTACAGGTTACATCGTGTCAGCCCATAAACACATTTAGTGGTGAGGGAGAAGGATATGGAATGGTTCCGTTTGTCATCTATACTGCCGGACATCAGACGGAAATGGCTGCTGGGATTGTCACCACGGAACAGAAGAGTGGCAAGTTTGTCAACATTTGAATGCAGATGGAAGCCGTGAGATCACAGGGGCAGATGTAAAAACGGAAGTACCTAGTACGGAAAACAGTGCATCTGTCAATTCTTGGTTTCCGGAACATCAAGATGATTGGCAGCTTGGTATCGAAACTCTTTGCTGGGAGTTTACAGAAACTAGCTGGCTTGTTTTGAGAATCTAGGCAATTACTGACAACTTTGACAGGATTTAAGCCAGGAAAATAGTTCTTGACAGGGGATGATTTGCCACTGTGCCACCTGTGTGGGGGAGTAAAGGATAACGTCACGTGGACAACTTTGGTAGTTTGCCATATAAACCCGAGTTGGGATCAACTAGGGGGGAGTTGACCAAGAACCGTGGATTATGATGGACGTGTTTGTGGGAGAGCTCTACAGTGTTAGATTAATTTAACATTAACTAGCATGTGCCGTTATGGCAAAGTGTAGTAGCCATCCCGGGAATGAGGCGGTTTTTACATAAGGTAGTCAATATAGTCTATTAGTTCTACTTAATATAGACTGTGGCCTTGTTAAACTAAAGTGTGATGATTAGCACTGTTAGTGGAAACTAGTTAGAGTAGAATAGTGATATTAACTCTGCTAGTTAAGAATAGATTAGTGAAGTGTTGATAAGCTTTACTAGTTGAGAATTGAGTAATGAGGGATAATTGGGATCTTCCCGTAGGTGTCCCCGGTGGGCGGGGTTCCGCATTCTGTTTGCTGATTTTTTCTTTGTCATAGCCTGATTCGGCTCTAGGTGGGTAGCTAATCTGCTCTATGACTAATTCTAGTTAGCTAAAGATCATTAAGCAGGGTGATAGGCTTACACTCAGCCGAAAGGATCAGTGACTAGTACTATCACCAGATGTGTTGTTTCTATCCTAGGTTCCCTACCAGATCCAAGGAAACTCTACAAGTTTTGGGAAAGAATTAAAAAACCCATTCTGAAGAACACCAGTTCAAGAGTCAATAAAGTTGCATACAGAAACATAACTTACGCTAGAAGGAAATTGATTCATCAAAGAGAGTGATGCATATTGATGCACCACACAGCATCAGACAGTAGTAACGAACCGAGAACCGGCTAATAGTACCTAGGGTTAGTACAGTAACAATTAACATTAGTAATTAGCACTTATGGACTGAATGGTTCGATGTGCAACGAGGATGATCTGTCGACTAACTAACTAACTAACTAACTGCGTACACACTACAAAAGACTTGTGCAGTTTGTTAAGGAACGTTAGGAACGGACATTGTGTAGACTGCAACCGGTCCATGATTAACTGTTAATACCACCGGTGTCTATTTCGGATGTTCATGAAATTGGATTACCAGAGGTCTACAGAGGCAAAGCAGTATCCGGCAAGATGGTTTCGGCAACGGGTGAGAAGTACATGTTCTGACGTAACGTGCTGTGGTCTATCTTTGCTGGGATCAGCTGACTGGGTTGCTGTCTGAGAGTCAGAGTCTACACACTTTATAGAACACGTCACACATTTTCTTCACATACACGTCTCATATACGTTACACTTTTATTTTAATAAATTACTCTTTATTAATTTCTAGAAGCAAGAGTTGTTGAGTATGTTGCGTTGGGGAAGTATGAGAAGGGGGCATAGTACGACAGTGAGAGAGTGATAGGAAAAGGTGTCCATAGGCTGATGGAGTGTGTTGGACGGAAGCTGGTGGATTCTCCAGAATATTGAGAGGGAAAAAATATTATAATGTGGGTGTCGGCTCTCTTCACTCCAGGGACGACACTGTAAAGGAGGACACGACATTATTGGGGGCTCGTCCGGGATCTTTGGACAGCGGGATCTCTCGTAAACGTGATCTTTGGACAGCGGGATCTCTCGTAAACGGAATACTTGGACAGCGAGATCTCCTGCAAGCAGGAACCTTTGACAGTGGGATCTTCTGACAACGGGGTCTTTTGACACGGGATCCTTAGTTATTAGAGGGAGATATCATTTTGGAGAATCCAGCTAGAGTGAATGTGGATAGGGGTTAGGACTAATATCTTACCTGTTCACACTTCACACGTCTGCATAGGTCTGTGGTCCTGATTCTACTCTTGTCACTGAGTGAATGTGCTGTGTGTGGTAATATCTAGATTTATAGTACTTGTTCATATATCTGTATAGTAATTTGCAGTTATATTGTACTAGACCTGCTAGCTTACCTCTCTGTATAATGGCCACCCCTAAACTAACCACGTTAGAATTAAAGGCAAAGGGGGAAGAAATGGGATTGGGGGGTTCTGCTCTAACGGATTACATACAGGAAGTGGAGAGAGAGTATCGTCAAGCAGAAAGGGAAGATCGAAAGGCCGAGCTGGAATTGAGAAGGATGGAGTTGGAACAAGCAGCTAAGAAATTGGAAGCTGAGCAAGCAGCTAAGAAATTGGAAGCTGAGCAAGCAGCTAAGAAATTGGAAGCTGAGCAAGCAGGTAAGAAATTGGAAGCTGAGCAAGCAACTAAGAAATTGGAAGCTTAGCAAGCAGCTAGGAAATTGGAAGCTGAGCACGCAGCTAGGAAATTTGAAGCTGAACAAGCAGCTAGGAAATTAGAAGCTGAACAAGAAGCACAGAAGAGGGAGCACGAGTACCGGATGAGGGAACTCGAGTTGAAGAGTCAATCTAATGGAGAAACTGAGGGAGCAGTTGGAGGTTCCTCCATCCCAGGCTCAACACCAGTAGGTGGACATGGGTACCAGGCCATGAAGTTTCCTTTGGCGGTCTACGAGGAGGACAAAGAGAAGATTGACCAATACCTTCAACGCTTCGAGGCTATGTCAGTTGCTATGGGTCTGGAGCGTAACAAATGGAATCTTAAGCTATCCCAGGGATTACGCGGGACCGGATACGAGGTTTATACTCGCCTGCCACCAGGACATGAGAACAATTATGACGAGTTAAAGACGGCTCTGCTGAAACGATTCGAGGTTACGTCACATACCTACCGGAAAAAATTTCGAGTAGCGAAACGAGAACCGGGGGAGTTGTTTGCCGCCTACAGTTTGCGTCTAAAATCTTATCTCCATAAGTGGATGGATTTGGCTGGGTTCGCACATGACTATGAGAGTCTGGAAGAGCTCATGGTGGTCGACCAGTTGAAGAAGCAAATGTCTAAACCTCTCAGGACGTTTCTGGGAGAACAAGGAGCAGAACGTATTGACCTCGTGACTAAATTAGCAGAACGGTTCGTCGAGGTACATGGGGAGGCAGGGGAAAACCTTTCCACCAACTCCAAAAGTCAAGAGAAACATGACAAGAAGAAAACCAAAAACTCAGGAACAAAAAAGTGGGAACCTTATGTGCAAAAATCAGAGGATAGTTCAGAGAAGAAGAAGGAGGGAAGCAAGAGCACTTCAAGCTCTACACCTAAACGACCGTGGTCGGAGAAGTGGTGTTCAATTTGTAAGTCACCCTCTCACAATACGAGGGACTGCAAATCGAAGGCTAAGAACCCTCACTTCGCAGCATGTCAAGTGACTTCCAAGGAGGTTGTCACGGAAAATGCCAAGGTCAACAAGGAAGCTCGCCACCAGGAGAGCTCACTCAAGTCCGACAATAGAAAATCTAGGACAGGGAAATGGTGCAACCAATGCAAGTCAAACACGCACAATGCTATTGACTGCAAGGGAAAGTCAGGAGACACTCAATTCGTCGTGTGCTCAGGAAAACCTAAGGTGGAGCCCACCGAACAGGTCGAGGCCGAGGAAGAGACTCCAGACCAGGAAAAACCACCTGTAGTGGAATTGGTAGAGGTTAACGGTCGTCAAGTGGAGTGTTTATACGACACAGGACTGGACGGGGAGGCCGTGATTTCTGCGGATCTGGTACATCCAGAACAATTCACAGGTGAAACATTGGATATACAGCCTGCACAGAAAAGTGCTGTACCCATGAAGTTGCCTATTGCTAATGTGGAGATTCGGTCAAGGTACGTCACCGGCACCATCAAGGCCGCTGTATTGACCGATCCCATTTTTCCAGTCATCCTAGGTTGTCGGTATGTCTTTCTGGGAATGCCCAGGGAGCCAATCCATATGGGAGCAATGCAGACTCGCTCTCAGACGAAAACGGAGGAGGCAGACGCAATTGTGACTAACCCAATGCCGGGGGAGCTACGAACTGCCCAGAGTGAGGATGATACTTTACGTCCTTGCTACAAAAAGCTGCAGAAAAGTGCTGATCCACCAGGACGGGGGCAGTACTACATGAAGAATAGGATACTCTACAGGAGAGCAGGAAGGGGAGACAACCTATACGGTCAGTTGGTCGTCCCGAAAGCTCACCGGTCCCAGATTCTTCATATGGGGCATACCATCTCCTTTAGTGGACACATGGGTATAGCCGCCACCATGCAGCGGATTTCCTGCCACTACTATTGGCCGGGAATGACAGATGATGTGCGTCGGTATGTGAAGTCATGCCCTGAGTGCCAGAGGGTGGCACCGAAACACTGGACAGCACCGGTGGTGTTGGGTGAGATGCCCATCATGAACTCTCCTTTCGAGAGGGTAGCCATCGATATCGTGGGTCCACTTCCCAGGACTAGGAAGAGGAACATGTATATACTCACAATGGTGGATTGCTGTACAATGTGGGGTGAAGCCATACCGTTGACCACGATTGACTCGAAAAGAGTGGCGGACGCACTGATGGAGGCCTTTACCAGATTAGGCTTTCCGGATCAAATTCTGACGGACAATGGATCTCAGTTTTGTGGAAAACTCATGGAGGAGGTATTTAGGGTGTTTCACTCTAACCACATACATACCAGCCCTTACCACCCTCAAGCCAATGGACAAGTAGAGCGTTTCAACGGCACGTTGATGACAATGCTCAGGAAACTAGCGCAGGAAAAACCTGATAGGTGGGATGAATATATCCCAGCAGCACTCTTTGCCTATCGGGAAGTTCCTCATGGCTCAACAGGACTACCACCCGCTACGTTGCTGTTTGGTCGTCCAATCAAAGGACCGTTGGAAGCCATGTTGAGGAGTTGGACTGAAGAGGGGACGTCAGAAGAAGTGATCTCATCCTATCAATACGTGGAGGAACTTAAAGAAAAACTCCACAAGGGATGGACTCTGGCAAATCAAAACTTGAAAAAGGCCAGGAAAAGACATGCGGCCTACTACAACCGTAGGTCTAAAGAAAGATCTCTAGAGGTGGGAGACAAAGTCTTGTTGCTACTCCCAACGGGAAACAACAAACTGGAGATAGGTTGGCAAGGACCATTTCCCGTGGAAAGGGTGATATCCAGAACCAACTATCAGATCCGGATCCGGGGAAAGTCGAAGATTTTCCATATCAATCTCTTGCGGAAATATGAAGAGAGACCCGGAGACAAGGCAGCTCACCTCATGGCAATGGCAGTTGCAGTGGAGACAGAAGTGGGAACCAGCGAGGGCAGGGAATATCCCTTAGTACACCAGGAAACCTATAGGGATGTACAAGTGAACCCTGATCTGACCTCACAGGAGAGGGAAAAGATAACCCAGGTTCTCAAGTCTCATAAGGAGATACTGACTGATAAACCAGGACGAACGAGGTTGGTTGAGTTCGAGATGACTTTGACCACGCAGGAGCCTGTTCGCCAAAAGGTTTACCCAGTGCCATTCTCTAAAGAAAAGGCCCTGGAGGAGGAAATACAAAAACTGTTGGAGGATGACGTGATTGCACCATCCACATCCCCATACAATGCGGGGGTAGTTTTGTTACGCAAACCAAGTGGAGAACACCGGTTGTGTATAGATTACCGACTTCTGAACAGTCATACACAGTTTCAGGTGGAACCTTTGCCGAATCCAACTCAGTTATTCGCTAGGCTCCATAAGGCTCGGTACTTTTCAAAGGTGGATCTGAGTCGGGGGTACTATCAGATACCAGTCAAACCGGAGATTCGACCACTGTTAGCTTTCAGTACACCCAGTGGACACTACGAATTCAAGGTCATGCCCTTTGGACTCAGCAATGCACCTAGTGTGTTTACACGCATGATGAGGACTTTACTAGATCCGTTACAGGATCCGTCCATCATCTCTTTCATGGATGATATTCTGATTTCCAGTGACAGCTTGGATGACCACTTACAATCCTTGGAGAGAGTGTTTAATAGGCTCAAGGAAGCAGGGCTTACTGCTCGTCCAACCAAGTGCATGATTGGTTACCAGACTCTGGAATTTCTAGGTCACACCATCACTCCAGGACACATTGTTCCAGAAGAGAAGAACCTGGAGAAAATCAGAAATGCACCAAGGCCAAAAACGAAGAAGGATGTGCGATCTTTTCTCTCGTTGTGTGGGTTCTACCACAAATTTATCCCACATTTCACTGAACTGGGAGCTCCGTTGACGGAAACCTTGAAAAAGGGATTCCCGGACCAAATCATTTGGACACCAGAATGTGAGAATGCCTATAGTCAGTTAAAGGAGGCCTTGGTCAGCAAACCTGTATTACAGCTCCCTGACCTTTCCAAACCATTTGTGTTGAGAACGGATGCGAGTGCGATTGGAATTGGAGCCGCTTTGTTACAGGAAGGAAAAGACGATGCTTCGGTTTTGAAACCTGTGGCATACGCAAGTAAGAAACTTCTACAGGCGGAGAGGAATTATTCAACCGTCGAGAGAGAATGCTTGTCCCTCGTATGGGCAGTGCAAAAATTTCAGCCATATTTGTATGGAGTTAAGTTTCGGGTCCAGTCAGATCATCAGCCCCTGATGTTCCTGGCTACTTCTCAGAAGCTCAACGCACGTTTGATGCGGTGGTCGTTGTTACTTCAACCGTATAATTTCACAGTAGAGTACATTCCTGGGAAGGAAAATGTTGGAGCGGATTTCTTGTCAAGACACCCAGCTCCTGAAGAAGAAGAATGAATCATCTGGATTAAACTCACGGTGGAGAAGAGTGAGATGGACTACTCTCTTAGGAGGGGGCCTATGTCACAAAATGAAACCGTGTGTTTATCCGGTTGATTATTACAGAGGATTTTCGGATTAAGCGGACGATCGACCAGCGACATCTATTTGTACTAACAGAGTAAACACAGTTGTACAGGTTACATCGTGTCAGCCCATAAACACATTTAGTGGTGAGGGAGAAGGATATGGAATGGTTCCGTTTGTCATCTATACTGCCGGACATCAGACGGAAATGGCTGCTGGGATTGTCACCACGGAACAGAAGAGTGGCAAGTTTGTCAACATTTGAATGCAGATGGAAGCCGTGAGATCACAGGGGCAGATGTAAAAACGGAAGTACCTAGTACGGAAAACAGTGCATCTGTCAATTCTTGGTTTCCGGAACATCAAGATGATTGGCAGCTTGGTATCGAAACTCTTTGCTGGGAGTTTACAGAAACTAGCTGGCTTGTTTTGAGAATCTAGGCAATTACTGACAACTTTGACAGGATTTAAGCCAGGAAAATAGTTCTTGACAGGGGATGATTTGCCACTGTGCCACCTGTGTGGGGGAGTAAAGGATAACGTCACGTGGACAACTTTGGTAGTTTGCCATATAAACCCGAGTTGGGATCAACTAGGGGGGAGTTGACCAAGAACCGTGGATTATGATGGACGTGTTTGTGGGAGAGCTCTACAGTGTTAGATTAATTTAACATTAACTAGCATGTGCCGTTATGGCAAAGTGTAGTAGCCATCCCGGGAATGAGGCGGTTTTTACATAAGGTAGTCAATATAGTCTATTAGTTCTACTTAATATAGACTGTGGCCTTGTTAAACTAAAGTGTGATGATTAGCACTGTTAGTGGAAACTAGTTAGAGTAGAATAGTGATATTAACTCTGCTAGTTAAGAATAGATTAGTGAAGTGTTGATAAGCTTTACTAGTTGAGAATTGAGTCATGAGGGATAATTGGGATCTTCCCGTAGGTGTCCCCGGTGGGCGGGGTTCCGCATTCTGTTTGCTGATTTTTTCTTTGTCATAGCCTGATTCGGCTCTAGGTGGGTAGCTAATCTGCTCTATGACTAATTCTAGTTAGCTAAAGATCATTAAGCAGGGTGATAGGCTTACACTCAGCCGAAAGGATCAGTGACTAGTACTATCACCAGATGTGTTGTTTCTATCCTAGGTTCCCTACCAGATCCAAGGAAACTCTACAAGTTTTGGGAAAGAATTAAAAAACCCATTCTGAAGAACACCAGTTCAAGAGTCAATAAAGTTGCATACAGAAACATAACTTACGCTAGAAGGAAATTGATTCATCAAAGAGAGTGATGCATATTGATGCACCACACAGCATCAGACAGTAGTAACGAACCGAGAACCGGCTAATAGTACCTAGGGTTAGTACAGTAACAATTAACATTAGTAATTAGCACTTATGGACTGAATGGTTCGATGTGCAACGAGGATGATCTGTCGACTAACTAACTAACTAACTAACTGCGTACACACTACAAAAGACTTGTGCAGTTTGTTAAGGAACGTTAGGAACGGACATTGTGTAGACTGCAACCGGTCCATGATTAACTGTTAATACCACCGGTGTCTATTTCGGATGTTCATGAAATTGGATTACCAGAGGTCTACAGAGGCAAAGCAGTATCCGGCAAGATGGTTTCGGCAACGGGTGAGAAGTACATGTTCTGACGTAACGTGCTGTGGTCTATCTTTGCTGGGATCAGCTGACTGGGTTGCTGTCTGAGAGTCAGAGTCTACACACTTTATAGAACACGTCACACATTTTCTTCACATACACGTCTCATATACGTTACACTTTTATTTTAATAAATTACTCTTTATTAATTTCTAGAAGCAAGAGTTGTTGAGTATGTTGCGTTGGGGAAGTATGAGAAGGGGGCATAGTACGACAGTGAGAGAGTGATAGGAAAAGGTGTCCATAGGCTGATGGAGTGTGTTGGACGGAAGCTGGTGGATTCTCCAGAATATTGAGAGGGAAAAAATATTATAATGTGGGTGTCGGCTCTCTTCACTCCAGGGACGACACTGTAAAGGAGGACACGACAGATGACCGCGAAGTCTTCGACTGTTCCAACTTGACCAGCTGGGAGGTGGACGGTACCACAAAAGTGAGAGTCTCCCAGGAATGCTAACCTGGTAAAAAATGCATGCAAAAGCCGGATGTGTTAACCTAAGGGTTTCGACCCAAGGGTGCCTAACGCACACCGCAATCACATCTGAAGAAACACTCCGGATGAACGCAAGAAGAAGAAGAAGTATAGTAGCAGTAACAGCTGCTTCAGTAGTAATAGCAGTAACAGTAAACTCTGTGAAGTGTAAAACACAACTAGAAAATATAACATGAACTAGAATATCTGACCATGTGAAATAATAAATATGTGTAGACTTTGAGAGAAGTGACGACATACCGCAATTAATGCCTTGTATACGATGGAATGCCAAAAGACTTTCAAAGTTTAAAAATGCCGGTAGACTATCTTAGATAAGAAATATCATTGGACTATCCAAGAAAAGAAATACTGTTAGACTTGCTTAGATAAAAAAAAAATACCGTTAGATTGTGTAAGATAAGAATAATCTAAGATAAAATACGCCGAGATTATCTAAGATAAGAAATACCACTAGAGTATCTAAGATAATAAAATCGTTAGACTATCTAAGATAAAAATTACCTGAGTGAACTTAAACACAGAGGGAATAAACAAAATATAGTATACGAAATGCATCTTGTTTGTTGACTCTCTGATGCTAATAAGCAAATATTAAATTGTCTTCAGTATGAGTGCTAAGTTACTTACATATGTCACAATCAGCGAATCGAGTAGCCGAACATATACCTGTGTTGATGGGAAAGAGACTTAATCATTCTTCAGGAATATCTGTACAGTCGACAGGTCATAAAAAGTCGAATTCGGCCATCACAGAACAGTCACTTTGTCACAACATATTCTAACTTTCCATTTCTCATGACGTGCCCGAAGAATGTGGATTGTCTACTTCTGATGCAAGTGGCCAGTTTCTTTTGTGAATTAAGCTCTTTCAAGATATCTTCATTATGCTTTTAACTCCTCCATGTCGTTCTCACAATTCTCCGACAAAACTGCTTCTCTGTAGAGAATAGGCACATAATTCCACAACTAGTGTGCTAATTGTCCATGTTTCATTTCCGTACATCAGCACTATCTTGATATATCTCATAAATACTCTCAAGTTTTCTCAACTTGACGGAGTATTCTTCATTTTGTGACATGTTGAATTTGCTAAGGCTATTTTACTATATTTTACATATCTTTAATACATATTCCATCTAAATATTGAGCACAACCCACTACTGGCAACGCTGATCGTATTCTGGTATGAACGCGGCACACACTGGACACGGCCAAATTATCACAACAGAATATTACAACGTAGGCTATAGACCCGCTATATACACACCCACTTCACACGCCAGTGATCCGGGGCTTGCTTCCGGATCCGGTCAAGGATATGCACTACTGACGAGCTCAAACGAGAGCGAAACTCGAGTATAGTGCTTCCATATTGACGTGGATGGGCCTTAGGTTCATACCAGAATACGATCAGCGTTGCCAGTAGTGGGTTGTGCTCAATATTTAAATTTCAAATACCGAAACAACCAAATAATCAACATATTCCATTTATTGTTATCAAAGTACCCAATACTAAATACAGAAATGCAACATAACATATAACAAATAGGACCGAGAGAGATCTTGTAGAGTAGCAATTTTGACATTTCCCTTACTTTATATTTATGTATAAGCGGTGATACAGGAACCAGGAATGCCGCTAATGTCTATGCGAGGTGAAGAAAAATTGGTTTACACGTTTCTCTTCAGGAACACAAAACTTCCCTGTGTGCTTAAAAAAAGTCGCTTAAAAGTCGACAGGGTCAACTTCATTGCACCGGGTTATTATTCCATATGGCTCAGTCTCTTTCCGCAGCGGGGAAAGCATCGCACAAAGCACGAACTCCGTAGCTCCAGCAACGACCCTCAGGAGTCTCCGAAAAGATGCACTCGTGAACCGAAGGACGCGGCCCGGAATCGAATACACGACCTTTGGAGCCCGAGTCAGACGGCTCGACCACTTCGCCACGGAGACTCCCCCTCATAATAAGACAGGGGTACATCAAAACATAAGCAGCAGTTGTGTGATTGGTTGATTGGTTAGTTGTTTACTGTAAATCTTCTGAAAGACTAAGTATTCACTCTTAACTCAGGAGCACTGGCGTGCATATCGTCTGATACATGAAACAGGCTTGCATCTCTCGGAGTGGGGAAGCTGTAGAGAATGCTATCCCGTCCAGGTACGAAGGTACCTGTACCCATACCTCCACGGGGATGGTTGCGGTGTTCTCCTGTCCAGGTACCAAGGTGCCATCTCCACGGGGATGGTTGCGGTGTTCTCCTGTCCAGGTACCAAGGTGCCATCTCCACGGGGATGGTTGCGGAGCTCTCCGTCCATTCTCCCCGCTCAGACACGAGAAGGACGTGCAAACCTGGTACTGGAACTTCAGATATAAGAAGAGGTATATGGCATTTAACCTCTCCCCATAGTCAACTCAGTCCTTAAATCCTGCGATGACAGTATATCTCAGAAGCTTCTTCGATCCAACCCCCGCCCCCCCCCCCCACCCTTTCCTACCATTTCCCCCCATTAAAGCTCACATTTCACTGTAGTATAGTACTACAGTCCATATATGAGTAGTGATAATTCTTTTCCGCAGAAAAATACTTATTGCCACTTGATGTTAGTCATGTGTGATTGCTCCAGGAATACTTTTTTTTTTTTTTTAGATTTGACAGGGAGAGACTACGATCAAAGTAATCATTTTGTTTGGCGAGACAAAAATTACCATCAAATATAGTGTTTAATTTCAATGGTCGTTGTCAGCCTGAAGGATTTGAAGGCTGGTGGAATGACCTTCTCGGCTGGCTGTTACAATGCATGTGCTCTGAATTATGAACATTCCCGCTTAAAGAACCAACCGTTAACGTTTTTTAGAACCAATTGTAAACCTTTGTTTACGTACGCTTGCTTTGAACTCAAGCGTAGTTCATACACGTGCTTCTAGTGCACTGGCGTGATTTTTGCATGTGGATTAGCTTTCCCTATTACCAGTGTCTTATGTCATCAGGCGACTTTAGAGGTACTTGCAATTTACGTCACAAAGTCATGGACAAGAAGTCAGTATTTTAATCCAACTGACCGGTGTAGGGGTTGAACCCGTTACCTCGGCATAAACACACCGAATGTTTAAGAAAGATCACACGTATCCACTTAGCCTTGCTGACCTCCAACCGTTAACTTGATGTGGGTTGATAATCCGCATGTTCTTATGGGAGACATAGTCTTCTGACAACTCTGCATCATGGTCATGGAAACGCTGATTTATCCCACGCCTGCTAAACCTTCAAGTGTTGAGCCTCTCTCACCTGTAGTGGGCGGGTATCTATGCTTTTCTGTGTATGACACAGGTTGAGTTCTCGTATTCAATGTGCTTGAATTTGCGTTTAATTCTCCATTTTACAAGCTTCAGTCGTGCTGGTTTATAAACTAAACAGAGTGAAAGTATGAGAACAATGTTGGTTTTTCAGTCTTCACTTTCCCCTTCTGCTCCATGAATTACAACTAGACAAATTATAGTCGCTCGCCTGCCGGCCCAGTGGTTATGGGTTCGAATCCGCATTGAGGTTGATTTTTACAATTGAGAATGGCTCCCACGTCGACCCAGCCTATTAGGGGTACCATAAAACATCTTGGGAAGTAAAGACGGCCGGTATTATATTGACCATACCAGCCAGCGAGTGCAGATGCCTCTATAAGAATATAGGCCTAGCAACACATACCCAATGCGCCTTAACAGGTGTAAAAGGTTCTTTTCTTTTTTCTTTTTTTTTCTGTTTAAACTATAGAAAACAAAGTGATTAAACTCGGTTTGGTTTTTAATTGTATAAAGAATCATTTTAATTTCTCACGGTTACCTCCATAAGTCCTCCAGCATCTTTGGGTAGATCACACAAGGAGAATCCTAGCACAATGTTCCGCAGCACCAGCCAAGACCCACATGTTTATATACAATCATCACAAAAAATAAGTCCCAAGTCTGTTTTCTTGTTTGAAATTTCGTTACGACAGAGACACGTATGTGACGTTCGATTCCTACCAGAGATTTAAAAATTCGCAACGTGCACACGGGCCACACTAAAAGCTGGTCCTTACCCGAGAACGCTCAATTTCCTTTCTAATATCTAATATTACATCATATGCGAGTAGTAAAACTATCCTTTTGTGTTCTTAATTTACAAACAAGTACACCCGGTGAACCGAGTTAACTCTGCTAAAGTAGACGATGACGTCATACGACAGAACCACTCCATGCTCTAAACCGATGAATAGACTCCGTAACTTCATTAACCCTCTCTTTGATCAGTAGGCCAGATCCATTCACACCCGAGGCGCCGTTGAACCAATTGAAGCAATCTTAAGAAATAAACCCACTGGTATCGATTGCTGCCAAAACAAGCATTAAGTGATAGACATGGCTAGAGGTGATACTTTTTTCAGGTTATCGTGTGTCGGTTTTGTCTTGTTCCTTCAAATAGGCAATAGTGTCACGTCAACGTGAAAAGTTAAAATCCCACAATATACTTAGCTTTGCTTTCATCTGTTATCTAAATTTTCTGATATCTATTTCATTCATGTGTATTCTGTAGACTTCTTTCGAGATTTGTGACTTTATTTATGAGATCCTGTCAAGCACTTTGCTGATATAAAGATGAACAGATAAACAAAATATGAAATTACAAGCCTATAGCTAACAACAACCATCATCATCAAGTCCCCTGCCAGCTGGCGTAGGCGTTCATGTCTCTCCACAGATCTCGGTCTTTGGTGTTCTGGATTAACTCTGCTGTTGATATTCCTCTATACCGCTATCTCAGTCCATCCAGGATCAATTCTTTTGGTCTGCCCCTGCCTCTTTGAATCAGCAATACCAAATGTTATAACATGCGATGAATTCAGTTGTTTATTTCATCAGAAATAGAGAATCTAATGTCTTCAATACCAGACTCATCATGCAATTTAAGTTCACTGTCATCATTCTGTGAGGAATTAAATTTTAGCAAAGCTAAGTATATTGTGGAATTTTAACTTTTCACGTTGACGTGACACAATTGCCTATTTGAAGGAACAAGACAAAATTTCATTAAATCAGAGCGAGAACTACAGAAAGCTGAAATGGAAATACTCCGAAACAAAACCACAGAAGCTGAACAAGAAATTACAGAGAAATCGCAGGATGAAAACCAGATACCGAGCCGGAATCACAAGCGAAAGCCAGCAGCCCAACCACGACGCCCGAATCATTCAAAGGGAAGCCAATATCCCACCAGACATCAGAAGAAAATCGAGATGAGCACCCTGACGTCGACAGAGAGGACGACCAGAGGTTTCAAATATTGTCCGCTAAGATAACGAGGCAATACGAACTCAAGTGCGAGGAATACAGAAAGCGCATGGAAGAAAAAGAAAAGAAGTACGGGAAACCAATACCCTGCAGTATCGCCACAATGCCAGATATAAAACTCGCAGATAAATACACATGGCAATACTACTTTGAAGACGGAGAAATCATCCCATGGCTGAGCTCTGGGGAAGCAATCGAAAGACAGCGACAACTCAAACGAGGGAAGTGGAATGAAAGAAAGCGCAAGGAGGCATATCACATTGAAAAGCTTCTACAGTTACTTCACAAGTGAGAAGACAAAATACGAAATAAAAAGTCCTTTTAAGGACTGCAACCAGTCAAGTCAGGAGTCTGCGCCAACAAAGAAAACATGAGGAAGCATGCACAAAAGACAGCCGCCGACCGATCCCCCAGCTTACGATGCATGGAGTGGGATAACGAAAAGTCCTTATAAAGACTGCAGCCAGTCAAGCCAGAAGAGCCAGGAGCCTACACAAACAAAGAAAACCACAAGAACAGACGAGCACAAAGGATAGCCGCCGACCACTGCTAACGTCACAGACACAAACGCTACATAACCAGTCCGAGATAGGACTCACAAGACAAGAATTAGGGTGAATAAACCCACAAAAACCACTGACCTCAACAATAACCACAGCTGATGAAGCAGGTTAGACGAGGCCGAATTTGGAATTTTTGTTTTTGAAAATTGGAATTGGAATCTGTGAGGAGAAGTGCACAAGAAATATTCCCTCTGAGATTCACTTAATGTCTGTTGCATAAGTATACAAATATCTCTCAAACCTCAAAGTTACAAATTCACACAGCCTACATGGTGTCAGTAATAGAATTCTTCGCCGTGCTGCACCAGTCATTAGTGAGTCCTTAACTTTCATGTATAACCAGTGCCTGGTCAAAAACTACTTTCCATCTGCATTTAAAATTGCTAAAGTGTATCCTCTACTTAAAGATGGCTCAATGGATACAAGCGTCTTGGGTAATTATAGACCTATCGCCTTACTATCGTCGTTATCAAAGCCACTAGAAAAACACATACATAAAATAACGTTACACCATTTAATTAACAACGACCTAATAATTGATAGTCAATCTGGGTTTCGATCTAAATGTTGTTGTTTGTCCATCAAGAATGATGATGACAATTCATTTCATCCAGTGGGATTGAAGGTATGGAGCCGTGGGTTCTAAGATGGCTGATAAGGCCTATTTTGGCTCGAAATGTTCTTTGACAATGTGGACAAAGAATGCTTGACGTTTCTGGAGGAGGATTTCCTGCAGTGGTTTTTTTGTCCTGTCTTTTCTTCACAGCTCTTGCAGTCCTTGCGTAATGATGCACGCCACGCATTTCGGTCTCTGGCTGCAGCCTCCCAGGTGTCATGATGAATTCCAAAAGCATTCAGTGAGATTTTCAGAGTGTCTTTAAAGAGTTTCCTCTGTCCACCTTGGGAGCGTTTACCACAACGCAGTTCGCTGTAAAAAAAAATTCGTTTAGGGAGCCTGTGATCTGGCATGCGAGTCAAGTGACCAGCCCAGCGAATCTGATTCTTCATCAGTAGAGTGTGGATACTGGGCATGGACGCTCTTTCTAGGACATCAGTGTCTGGAATCTTGTCTTGCCATTTAATCTTCAGTAGCTTCCTTAGGCAGACTGTGTGGAAGTGGTTTAATTTCCTAGCATGTCGCTGATAAACAGTCCAGGTTTCACAAGCATATAGCAGTGTGGATAATACAACTGCTTTGTAGACTTTTAGCTTTGTTTGCAGGCTTATTCCAATTCTGCCCCATACATTCTTGAACAGTCTGCCAAATGCCGCACTGGCCTTGGAGATTCTTGCATTCACTTTGTCATCAATTATGGTAGCTTGTGACACAGTGCTGCCAAGATAGGTGAATTTGTCCACAACACTTAGTCTATGATCATTCACTTTGATATTCGGCACAGTGTGATTATTCCCTGGAGCTGGCTGGTACATAACTACAGTCTTCTCCAAGTTGATATTGAGCCCAAAGTTGGCACAGGCATGTGAGAAAGCTGAAACATTATGTTGCATGTCCGCCTCTGAGTTGGCGTATAGAGCGCAATCATCAGCAAACAGGAGCTCTCTGACGGTGTCGCTGTTAATTTTGGTTTTAGCTTTCAGCCTTCTCAGATTGAATAACTTTCCATCCATACGGTAGTTGATGTCTATTCCAATGTCGTCGTTCTCGAAGGCATTCATAAACATGGCTGAAAACATGAGACTGAACAGTGTTGGTGCCAGGACACATCCTTACTTCACTCCATTGGTGACAGGAAAGGGTTCAGACAGTTCACCATTTTCCTGTACTCTTGCCTCCATGCCATCATGAAATAGCCGCACTATTTGGACAAACTTTCGTGGACAGCCATATTTTGCCATAATCTTCCACAGTCCCTACACATTTAACCGAAAACTCTTTCAATACTTAATCCATACCGACTATATGCCACATAATTCACCTACTGGTATAATTACTCACCATGTGTGTGTGAGTGCGTGCAAGAGAGAGAGAGAGAGAGAGAGAGAGAGAGAGAGAGAGAGAGAGAGAGAGGGGTTAGAGAGAGTTAGAGTGAATGTGTGTGTGCGCGCGCGCGTGCATGCGTGTGTGTGGAAGAGAGTGAGTGTGCGAGAAAAGGCCAGGGAATGTGTCTGTGCATGCGTGCGTATATGTAAGAGAGTGAGATAGGGAGTGTATGTGTGCGTGCGTTCATGCGTATGTGCATGTGTGAGAGAGTGACATTGAGAGAGTGTGTGTGCGTGTGTGAATGATTATGTGTGAGAAAGAGCGAGTGAGTGAATGAGTAAGGGAAGGGGCGAATGAGTGTGTGAGTGAGTGAGCATGTGTGAGTGTCTGAATGAGTGATTGAGAGTGTGTATGTATGAGTGAGAGAGAGAGAGAGAGAGAGTAAAAGAGTGTACTGTAGAGTGAGTGAGGGAGTGAGTGAGTGTGAGAGTAAATATGTGTGTATGTGTGACTGTCTCTCTGTGTGGAGTGAGAGACATTAAGAGAGTGAGTGGGAGTGAGTGAGCGAGAGATAAGGGTGAGTGAGGGAGGGAGAGATAGTGAGTGAGTAAGAGAGAGAATTAGTGAGTATGTATGTGTCTGAGTTAGTAAGAGAGAGTAAGTGAGTGAGTGAGAGAGAGAGAGAGAGAGATAGTGATAGAAAGTGCAAGAGAGAGAAAGAAAGAGAGAGAGAGAGAGAGAGAGAGAGAGTTGGTGAGTGACAGGGTGAGTTAGAGAATGGGCGGGAGAGAGTGAGTGAGTCTGAGTGAGAGAATTAGTGTGTGTGTGTGTCTGTCTGCTTGTCTGGGTGTGTAAGTAAGAGAGTGAGTAAGTGAGTGCGATTTGGAGAGTGAATTAGTGAGTGTGAGTGAGAGAGAGAGAGAGAGAGAGAGAGAGAGAGAGAGAGAACAATTGAGTGTAAGTGAGAGAGAGTGATTTAGAGAGTGAGATATTAAGTGAGAGAGTCAATGTGTGTGTCTGTGTGTGAGAGAGTGAGAAAATGGGAGAGTGAGTATGCGTCTGTGTGAGAGAGAGAGTGAGAGTGAGTCAGTGTGGGAGAGAGAGAGAGAGAGAGAGAGAGAGAGAGAGAGAGAGAGAGAGAGAGACAACGAGAGAGTTAGTGTGTGTGAAAGAAAAAAAAGAAAGGAAGATGACATATTAATCCATATTTTTTCTGTATCCCATCTTTCAAATTATCATTTTTACTGCCATCTGATTTTGTAACATGTATTGCTTATTCCATCATGTTTATGTCAATTTTAGGAATTAACTTAATGAATCACATCAATATTTATGTTACGTTGCACAATGTAAGTGCATAATTTTTTCTCCATTGTTTACATTTTGGGGAGAATGCTCATGATAGTCGTCAATGCATGAGTGTGCAAAGTGTGGGAATTTGTTCATATTAGTTTCAGTGATTGTGTGAGACATCTTTATGTGTCTAGATGTGAGGATGTATGTGTGTGTGGGGGATGTGTGTGTGCGGTGAAATGTGTGTGTGTGTGTGTTGGGGAATAGGTGTGTAGGTGGGGGATATGTGTATGAGTGGGAATTGCGTGGATGGGGAGATGATTATGTGTGGGGGAATATGTGTGTGTGTGTGTGTGTGTGGTGGGGGATGCGTGTGGGGGTGGGAGATATGTGGGTGGGTGGGGGATATGTGGGTGGGGAGATGTGTATGTTGGGGAGTGAGGCACGTGTCCATGAGGGATGTGTGTTTGGGTGAGAGATTGTGTTTGCGTAGGTTGGTGTTGGTGGGTTGGTGTTGGTGAGTGGGTGTTGGTGGGTGGTGATGTGTGGGAGGATTAGTGGGTGATGTGTGGGTGGGTGTGTGTTAGTGTGTGCAGAGGGGTGTGGTTGATGTGTGTGTGTTTGGGTTGGGAGTGGGTGAGGGGTATGTGTAAATGGGTGGGTGATGTGTGTACGGGTGAGGAATATGGGTGGGTGGTCTACGATGTTTGTCGGGGTGTGTGTTGGTAGATGTTGGATGTATGTGGGTGGGTGGAGAGATGTGTGTGTATGTGTGTGTGTGTGTGTGTGTGTGGGTGAAGAATGTGTAGGTAGGTAGGGGAATTGTGTGTTTGGGTGAGGGATAGGTGCGTGGGAGGATTCGTGTGGGTGGGTGGCTGCGGGATGTGTGGGTTGGTAGGGGGAATGTGTATCTCGTTGGGGGATGTGTGCTTGGCTGGATGGTTGGAGGTGTGTGGTATGGTTGGGTGGGTGGAGGATGTGTGGTGGGTGCGTGTGTGTGGGCTAGGGGATGGTGTGTGAGTGGGGACATGTGAGTGGGTAGAGGGAGATGTGTGGTTAGGGGATGGGTGGATAGGTGGGCGTGGGTCGGTGGTGGGGGGATATATGTGTGCCTGGGGGAGAGTGTGAAAGCTCGGTGTGTGGTTGCGTTGGGGATGTGTTTGTGGGTGGGTAAGGGATCTGTGACATGTTGGGGATTTGGAAGCAGTACCCACTCTGACTTACCCCACAATGAAGTAAAGCTATGAGGATGGGACTGATTTCATTTGGAGGGGATGGGTTCTTGGAAGCCAAAGTGACCCATAATAGCTCTGGAAATCTAGGAGTTTTCCCAGGAAAATTAATTTCTTCCCTCCAAAATCTTCCTTCCCGAAAAAGAGAAACTTAATTAGCTCGGGAGTCCCCCACCTATGATCATTTTCCCTTTTAGGTGAAATGGTACAAGGAATTAATAAAATGTAAAGTTCCCTTTTCTGAGTAACCTGGAACCTGGGAGATTACAATAGAACAGAATTTAGCTGTCTATTAGTGTTTACCCAGTCACCTGTAATTCCAGATACTACCTTTATGTGAAGTAGTTTCCTAACTAAACACATAGATAATAAAATGTTTTGCTACACCACAATGGACTTGACAGAAGAGTGCAGGAACAGTTAATTTGGTTTATTAATCAAAATAAAAACCTGTGGAAGTAACCAATGATGCATTATGACATATGAACAAACATATTAGTCTACAGGATCAGGTTCCAAAACCACAATGGAGATTAGAACTCCTGAAAAGATCTATTGTTGTTCTGGCATGTCATCACAGGACCACTCTGGATCACCTAACAATGTCTCTGCACTATAACACTGTTCTTTTTGTGAAATTTCCATGAATCTGTAAGTGATTTGGAATAAACAAATCTACACATATTCCGGAGAACTTTCTGGAATGAATAACTTATGATAACAGTTCTTTCGTATGAAATTGTCAATCAGACTTCAGCTTTAAATTAGTAATTTGCAAGTCTCTTGTGAATTATAAAATTGATCCTAGTGATCTTAGAACTGTTCATTTAGATTATGTCACTTCTTCATGAAGCAAAGATCAGTTCAATGGAGACTCTTTGATCAGAAAAACTCCTGACCACAAATCCCTTGTACACCTAATTTCTACTGCACAGCTCATGATTGGCAGTCCCATAGTCATTAGTGGACAATGATCTGCAACTCTGGATCATGACATTCCGCGAACACCGTCATCCTCACCTGAGGTGGATAAACATGGTGAACACATTTATATCTAGCCAAAGGATGATGATTCTCCAGTGGACAAGAATGAAAAGTGTTTACAGACATGAGTTACAGAAGGTAGCAGATTCAGGAATTACCTACAAGTTAAGAGCTACAGTGTGTCTCCTTGTACTGGCATTAGACATCAGCAATTATCTTGGGCAAGCCTTCTTTTACTGCACTTGTACATAGTGGCCTGTTGGCTGATGTTATCACAGAGGACACAGACAAAGTGACTGACAAGGCTAGAAAAGAATGACGGAGAGTAAATGATGAGATGTACCCAGCATATCTGATCCCTACATAGTAATGGAACAGAATAGGATGATTGTTCATCTCATACATATTAACTCATGTTACCAATCAATGCTGCCACCATTGAGTTAGTCTGCCTGGATACTTTCCTGTTTATACCCTCTCACCTCTTCTGTCATTTCCTTTACTTACTTCTTCTGACACTGGGGTGATATTTCCCCTTGACAGTTTAGAAGTGCTTATGCATGAAAGCATATTATGTCCTTTACTTACTCGGTCAAACAGGGTGATGGTTTAATAAACTACATTCCACATGTTGCATCAAAGTAATAATGTAAAGAAACATACATTAAATATTTCACTCTAAAGTTAATATAAGTAACATATAATTGGTATGAATGTGGAGGTCTATGTGAAATGTTCCTTATGAGGATTTACACTGCCTCTCATTCAATAACACACATATATATATACAGAGTGAAAGAAAGATTAGACACCACATTGTACTCATTCTCTCAAACTAACACCATTCTTCTTTTATTCGTTCACTTGAGTGCCGGTGTTGGGCTGTTAGCTGGACTGTGGTTGGTCAGAGTGCTAAATGCTTGTTCGAATAAATCACAGCAGTATAAATGCTGGACCAGTCATGGATGCTAAACAGTTACACACACATTCTGTCTTCACGCCACGAACATATAAGATAAGAGGTAGAGTCTTTCATTCCTCCTTCTCACATTCGCGTGTGTTGGCGGTTCGCTGTGGATTGCAACTAAGGCGACACCTAGCACACAGATCATAGTTTATCTTGTACTAAACCTGCTCTGAACGCAGTCAGCAAGCCAGTGGGATTTAGACTCAAGAATAGGAAACAGTCTGGGCATAATTGAGCCTATTTTCACAGCTTCAGACATAGTGTTTGTGCAGCAACTCTTCTGGAAACGATAGGGAGATGGAGTCAGATATCTACATCAGTGCTGGCAGAGAGTAGCCATCTTGGGACTGGTTGAAAGTTGGTTTCTATCTTCTAATAGAAGAAATAAATATATATATTCGTGCCGGAACTTACACACACATACTCTCATACTTAAAGCTTTACCTGACTCAGAAATAAACAAACTCAGGCATAATTTAGTCTGAAGCTTTCCTTCTGAATCAGGATGACGGACATACAGAGACCTAAACCACATCTGGATGCTTTGCCGGTCGATCTATATGTGCTGAAATTTAGCGTCGCTGGCCCCAAAACATTTCGCGGGCGACGCGATTATTCTAGGTTAACCAATGAATAGCACGGGCCTAGACCACATGATCTGTCCATCATTGGTTGTCACAGCTATTAATACTGTTGACGCTACATTCCTAGCATTCCAATTCTCCCTAGTGCAAACCTTTAGTGAGAAGTGTGTTTTGAAATTGTGATGTGCAGCAGTGAACAATACGGAGTGCGCAATCATGCGACAGAGCCCCCCTCCAGATCGATCTCTGTGGAGAACTATCGTCTCAGTCGTTCACAGCTGGCGCGGTTCCTCTTGTGATCCCTCTTGTTTGTTTTCCACTTCATCCGAAGTTGATGGTTCATCAGGAACTGGACAACGACTCAAGAATTCGGCGCCTACGTTCATTTTCCCAGGAACGTATTCGATTTGGAATGAGTATGGTTGCAACAGCAGCGACCATCGCATGAGTCTTGCGTTCAGATTCCGTGACGATGCCAGAAACATCAAGGGTTGGTGATCACATTGCACTGTAAAATGTTTACCATACAGGTATGCCTGAAACTTTTCCACAGCCCAGATTAGACCAAGGCACTCACGCTCGATCACCGAGTAGTTCCGTTCAGAAGCATTCAGTTTCCTGCTTGCATAAGCTACAGGGAATAGCTCTGAGTGATCATCTCCTTTCCTCTGGAGTAAAGTGGCCCCTATTCCAATATTACTCGCATCTGTGCGGAGCACGAATGAGCGATCGAGGTTGGGTAGATGTAGGATCGGTTTGGCTGTTAAAGCTTGTTTGAGAGCTGTAAAAGCCTTCTCACAATCAGCTGACCACACGACTTTCTCTGGATTCCCCTTTTTGGTAAGATCCGTTAAGGGTGCAGCCAGTGTGTTGAAGTCTTTGATGTATCTTTGATAGAATCCACATAAGGAGACGAATGATCGAACATCCATTTTGGTCCTTGGGCGAGGTGCTCTCTGAAGTTTCTCCACATTTCCTTCTTGAGGTGTTATGAAGCCTTGAGATACCTTATGGCCTAGGAAGTCAAATTGTTGAAATCCTATTTGACACTTCTTGGGTCTTGCTGTCAAACCTGTTTCCCTAAGTCGCTTGAACAAGAGATGCAATGTTTCGACATGCTCCTCAAATGTCTCAGTAGCAACTAAAATATCATCCATGAAGTGGCTGATGGCCGGATGATGTAATGGGTCAAGTAATCTTCGCATCATGCGTGTAAATACACTTGGAGCGTTACTTAATCCAAATGGAAGAACATTGAACTCGTAGTGTCCTCCGGGAGTACTGAAAGCTAACCACGGTCTGACTTCCGGTTTCACAGGAATTTGGTAATATCCCTTACTGAGATCAATCCTGGTGAAGTATTGGGCTGTGTTGAGACTAGTGAACAGCTGATTCTGGTCGGGTAGAGGTTCTGCCTGAAATTCAGTAATCGCGTTGAGCTGTCGATAATCGATGCACATTCTGTGTTCACCATTAGGTTTTCTCAACAACACCACACTAGCACTGTATGGAGATTCAGATTGTGATATAATTAATGATGAGAGCATCTGCTGTATCTCTTCCTGCAAAGTATTTTGCTTGGCATAAGGAACTGGGTACGTCTTGACTCGCACAGGTGTATCATCTGTTAGCTTCATTTCAAATTCCACTAAATTAGTAAGACCTGGTTTGTCGGTAAGTATTTCTGCATACATTGCCATAAGATCTCGAATTTGCTTCTGTTGATCTGGAGATAGGTTGGGATTGATATCCACATCCTGAAATGTCTCTTTGGCTTGCAGTGTACATTCTGTTCCCATGGTAATTCCTTGTTCTACTTCAGTAGCAACAGCCATAGTCATCAGGTGTGCAGTTTCGGAGATTGCGGACCTTTCATTCCATTTCTTCAAAAGGTTTATGTGAAACACTTTCAATTTGCCTTTGACAGAAATTTTGTAATGAGTACGAGATATTTTCTCTGTCACCTCAAATGGTCCTTTCCATCCAATTTGCAACTTGTTCTGACTGGTTGGAAGTAGTAGCAGCACTTTTTCACCCACTGTCAGCTCTCTATCTTTTGCCTTCTTGTTGAAATTGCGAGTCATTCTTCGTCGAGCTTGACGTAGATTCACATTCGCTTGTCTCCAACCATGTTGTAGACGTTTCTTCAACTCAGCAACATAAACAGATGCAGTAACAACTGTATCATCTGCATGATCATCAGTCCATGTTCTCAGTAATACTTCCAAGGGTCCCTTGATTGGCCTCCCAAACAACAGTGTTGCGGGCGCAATCCCAGTAGAGTGATGCGGCACTTCCCGGTATGCAAATAATGCAGCAGGAATATAGGTGTCCCAATCCTCTGGTTTTTCATGAGCTAACTTTCTCAGAATACTGATGAGGGTACCGTTCCACCGTTCTACACTCCCGTTCGTTTGAGGCAAATGGGGAGATGAATAGATATGGCGAGCATGAAATAGCCGAAAGACTTCTTCCATGAGTTTACTGCGAAACTGTGATGCATTGTCGGTTAGGATTTTGAGGGGAAATCCAATCCGAGTAAATATCTCAAGTAAGGCTTCAGCAATGTGCTTGGAGTCACTTGATGGCATTGGAATACTTTCTGCCCACATTGAACAGACGTTCAACAATGTTAATATGTATCGGTTCCTCCTCCTCGTCCTGGGGAGTGCTCCGATAATGTCTACGGCAACTCTCTCGAAAGGAGATCCAGTTAGGGGCATCTCACCAAGCGGGACAGGGGGTGTCCTATGTCTTGTGGTCACTCTTTGGCATTCAGGGCATGACTTGACATATCTGGTGATGTCAGAATTCATTCCGGGCCATAAATAGTGCATGGAAATTCTTTGCATAGTAGCATTTATTCCCATATGCCCACTGAAAGATAAGTTGTGGCCCATATCCAATAGTTGAGCACGATACGTAGACGGGACAATTAATTGAGAATATTCTTGTCCACTTTTACCTGCCTTGCGATATAGAAGTCCACCCTTCATATACATGTCGCCTCTACGTGGAGGTGAATGTGCTTTAGGCAGTTTGTTGAAGCATGGCAACAAGGTGCTGTCAGCACTCTGTGCTTTCTTCAAATCCTCTGATCGGGGGTTGGTCGGAGTCGACGATGCTGGAGTCTTTTCTGTCTGAGAATTAGTCGTCAAAGCAGCGACTATCACAGGCTGTATAGGTTCTCCTAGAAAGACGTAACGACAACCGAGAAGGACGGGGTACACGGGATTTTCCATCACCGCTGCCTTGATTGTTCCAGTAACATAACGCGAAGATATATGTACTCGAGCCACAGGTAGTGACATCTTGGCTGAACTTTTCAAGGGTCCCTGTATAATCACCATTTCCTCAGTCAACTGTTCTGGCTGAACTAAGGATGTTGCTACGACGCAGTCATAATTTAGACCTGTATCATATAAGCAAATGGCGGGGTATCCATTTAGCAAGATGGATTCCACTACCGGAATTTTGGAGTGGGTGTCTTCATGAGTTGTCACACTGGACGTTTCACTAGTGCTCACCTTACGTTCCTTCCGGCGAGTCAGACATGCAACTGTGTGAGGGGTAGGAGGTTTCTTCCGACAATCTTTTGTGTGATGTCCTACCTTCCGGCAATTGGTAAAGTAGTCCTTCCCACTCTTCTTGGCAGCCTGAATATAAGTTTGACTGGTGCTCGCAGATTTCTTCAACTTCTGATTGGGGTTGGTGTGTTCTTTTTCTTTGGTCTTGAGTGATTGATCTGGGGGAGAAGCTTTGGTCATCCGACTCTTACTTCCCACCTCCTTCTGAGATTTCTCCCATCTCTCTGCCAAAAGAATAATTTCCTCAAGTCTATCAGCTCCATTCTGTGTTAAGAACGCCCGAAGTTCTGATGACATTTTATCCCTTAATTGGTCAATCAATATCATCTCTCGGAGTCCTTCAAATGTTTCTTCAAACCTTCCCATCTCTGCCCATTTGTGCAGGTAGGATTTTAATCTTTCAACCCATTGGCCGTAACTTTCCCCAGGCTCCTTCTTAGCTGATCTGAATTTCCTTTTATAGTTATCAGAATCGACTTCGAAGCGAGTTAGTAAAGCTCTTTTGAGAACACCGTAATCCTGTCGTTCCTCATGACTAAGTCTAGAGAAAATTTCAAAAGCAGTAGTTCTCAAACTCTGGGATAGTTTCACCGACCATTTAGATTCATCAAGCCCACATGTAGAACACATAAGTTCGAACCTGGAAAGATAGTGATCAATTCCTTCAGCGTTCTCATTATATGGTTCCAAAGGAAATGCCATCGCTCCAGTGTGATGGTAGCTTTCCTCTGTCTGTATATCTGTAGCTGGCCTGCGTGTGGAAATGGAGGTGTGGTAGGAACACCACTCTCCAGTCTCCTCCTCTCCAACTCATTATCCATGCGCCTAATCTCCAACTGATGTTGTCTTTCCCTTTCTCTATTTTCCATCTCAGCCTGCAGCTTTCTATCCTCCAACTCTAAAGCTATCCGGCTTTCTCTCTCTTTCTGAATTATTTCAGCCTCTCTGTCTTTTTCCTTCTGAATTATTTCAGCCTCTCTGTCTTTTTTCTTCTGGGTTATCTCAGCCTGTAAACGCTCATGTCTATCGAATTCGTCAGAGACGTACTTCGCGAGCTCAGGACCCTTTAACCCACATGATTTGCCTACATCGACATATTGTTTCCGTAGTAAAGCTGTTTCCGCCATGCTAAATTTTAGATCTTTCCCAAATATTTGAAAAAAATACTAAGTGTCGCCTCTGTCTGATTCAGATAGGAAAACCCCTGTATCTGAAACGGTACAAAGCATGCAATGGCGAAATACAAACAACAAATCAACAATGTAATGTTGCAGGAAAATCTTGCACGAAATCTGGAGTTTTCGACTATTGAGAGAAAAAACACCAAACACCCGAAGTCAACCTCACTAGACAATAAAGCTTCTGATTTACCCCTCTGATCTACACCTGGTAACATAAGACCTAAAGTGATTTCTAATCAGTGGTTCTGAATATTGAATTACACAAAGTCCACCTAGTGGCCTTGCAAATGCGGTCCTTAAAATTATAAACAAAGTTCCGTAAAAAATGTAGAGTTCTGTTTCACTTCAAAAACCTGAAGGAAAATATTCACATATTTCAAGCAATTGTGGTGTGAACAAAATTAACCCACTATGTGGTACCAACAATAAATGTTGTATGGTTACGAGAAAGCACGAGTTCTACCCCGAGACGAGCCTAACAGTAAATGTGACATGTTAGGAGTTGGAAGCAGTACCCACTCTGACTTACCCCACAATGAAGTAAAGCTATGAGGATGGGACTGATTTCATTTGGAGGGGATGGGTTCTTGGAAGCCAAAGTGACCCATACTAGCTCTGGAAATCTAGGAGTTTTCCCAGGAAAATTAATTTCTTCCCTCCAAAATCTTCCTTCCCGAAAAAGAGAAACTTAATTAGCTCGAGAGTCCCCCACATATGATCATTTTCCCTTTTAGGTGAAATGGTCACAGGAATTAATAAAATGTAAAGTTCCCTTTTCTGAGTAACCTGGAACCTGGGAGATTACAATAGAACAGAATTTAGCTGTCTATTAGTGTTTACCCAGTCACCTGTAATTCCAGATACTACCTTTATGTGAATTAGTTTCACTAACTAAACACATAGATAATAAAATGTTTTGCTACACCACAATGGACTTGACAGAAGAGTGCAGGAACAGTTAATTTGGTTTATTAATCAAAATAAAAACCTGTAGAAGTAACCAGTGATGCATTATGACATACGAACAAACATATTAGTCTACAGGATCAGGTTCCAAAACCACAATGGAGATTAGAACTAATGAAAAGATCTATTGTTGTTCTGGCATGTCATCACAGGACCACTCTGGACCATTTAACAATGTCTCTGCACTATAACACTGTTCTTTTTGTGAAATTTCCATGAATCTGTAAGTGATTTGGAATAAACAAATCTACACATATTCCGGAGAACTTTCTGGAATGAATAACTTATGATAACAGTTCTTTCGTATGAAATTGTCTATCAGACTTCAGCTTTAAATTAGTAATTTGCAAGTCTCTTGTGAATTATAAAATTGATCCTAGTGATCTTAGAACTGTCCATTTAGATTATGTCACTTCTTCATGAAGCAAAGATCAGTTCAATGGAGACTCTTTGATCAGAAAAACTCCTGACCACAAATCCCTTGTGCACCTAATTTCTACTGCACAGCTCATGATTGGCAGTCCCATAGTCATTAGTGGACAATGATCTGCATCTCTGGATCATGACATTCCGCGAACACCGTCATCCTCACCTGAGGTGGATAAACATGGTGAACACATTTATATCTAGCCAAAGGATGATGATTCTCCAGTGTACAAGAATGAAAAGTGTTTACAGACATGAGTTACAGAAGGTAGCAGATTCAGGAAGTACCTACAAGTTAAGAGCTACAGTGTGTCTCCTTGTACTGGCATTAGACATCAGCAATTATCTTGGGCAAGCCATCTTTTACTGCACTTGTACTTAGTGACCTGTTGGCTGATGTTCTCACAGAGGACACAGACACAGTGACTGACAAGGCTAGAAAAGAATGACGGAGAGTAAATGATGAGATGTACCCAGCATATCTGATCCCTACATAGTAATGGAACAGAATAGGATGATTGTTCATCTCATACATATTAACTCATGTTACCAATCAATGCTGCCACCATTGAGTTAGTCTGCCTGGATACTTTCCTGTTTATACCCTCTCACCTCTTCTGTCATTTCCTTTACTTACTTCTTCTGACACTGGGGTGATATTTCCCCTTGACAGTTTAGAAGTGCTTATGCATGAAAGCATATTATGTCCTTTACTTACTCGATCAAACAGGGTGATGGTTTAATAAACTACATTCCACATGTTGCATCAAAGTAATAATGTAAAGAAACATACATTAAATATTTCACTCTAAAGTTAATATAAGTAACATATAATTGGTATGAATGTGGAGGTCTATGTGAAATGTTCCTTATGAGGATTTACACTGCCTCTCATTCAATAACACACATATATATACAGAGTGAAAGAAAGATGAGACACCACATTGTACTCATTCTCTCAAACTAACACCATTCTTCTTTTATTCGTTCACTTGAGTGCCGGTGTTGGGCTGTTAGCTGGACTGTGGTTGGTCAGAGTGCTAAATGCTTGTTCGAATAAATCACAGCAGTATAAATGCTGGACCAGTCATGGATGCTAAACAGTTACACACACATTCTGTCTTCACGCCACGAACATATAAGATAAGAGGTAGAGTCTTTCATTCCTCCTTCTCACATTCGCGTGTGTTGGCGGTTCGCTGTGGATTGCAACTAAGGCGACACCTAACACACAGATCATAGTTTATCTTGTACTAAACCTGCTCTGAACGCAGTCAGCAAGCCAGTGGGATTTAGACTCAAGAATAGGAAATAGTCTGGGCATAATTGAGCCTATTTTCACAGCTTCAGACATAGTGTTTGTGCAGCAACTCTTCTGGAAACGATAGAGAGATGGAGTCAGATATCTACATCAGTGCTGGCAGAGAGTAGCCATCTTGGGACTGGTTGAAAGTTGGTTTCTATCTTCTAATAGAAGAATAAATATATATATTCGTGCCGGAACTTACACTGACATACTCTCATACTTAAAGCTTTACCTGACTCAGAAATAAACAAACTCATGCATAATTTAGTCTGAAGCTTTCCTTCTGAATCAGGATGAGGGATATACAGAGACCTTAACCACATCTGGATGCTTTGCCGGTCGATCTATATGTGCTGAAATTTAGCGTCGCTGGCCCCAAAACATTTCGCGGGCGACGCGATTATTCTAGGTTAACCAATGAATAGCACGGGCCTAGACCACATGATCTGTCCATCATTGGGTGTGACAGCTATTAATACTGTTGACGCTACATTCCTAGCATTCTAATTCTCCCTAGTGCAAACCTTTAGTGAGAAGTGTGTTTTGAAATTGTGATGTGCAGCAGTGAACAAGACGGAGTGCGCAATCATGCGACAGAGCCCCCCTCCAGATCGATCTCTGTGGAGAACTATCGTCTCAGTCGTTCACAGCTGACGCGGTTCCTCTTGTGATCCCTCTTGTTGGTTTTCCACTTCATCCGAAGTTGATGGTTCATCAGGAACTGGACAACGACTCAAGAAGTCGGCGCCTACGTTCATTTTCCCAGGAACGTATTCGATTTGGAATGAGTATGGTTGCAACAGCAGCGACCATCGCATGAGTCTTGCGTTCAGATTCCGTGACGATGCCAGAAACATCAAGGGTTGGTGATCACATTGCACTGTAAAATGTTTACCATACAGGTATGCCTGAAACTTTTCCACAGCCCAGATTAGACCAAGGCACTCACGCTCGATCACCGAGTAGTTCCGTTCAGAAGCATTCAGTTTCCTGCTTGCATAAGCTACAGGGAATAGCTCTGAGTGATCATCTCCTTTCCTCTGGAGTAAAGTGGCCCCTATTCCAATATTACTCGCATCTGTGCGGAGCACGAATGAGCGATCGAGGTTGGGTAGATGTAGGATCGGTTTGGCTGTTAAAGCTTGTTTGAGAGCTGTAAAAGCCTTCTCACAATCAGCTGACCATATGACTTTCTCTGGATTCCCCTTTTTGGTAAGATCCGTTAAGGGTGCAGCCAGTGTGTTGAAGTCTTTGATGTATCTTTGATAGAATCCACATAAGGAGACGAATGATCGAACATCCTTTTTGGTCCTTGGGCGAGGTGCTCTCTGAAGTTTCTCCACATTTCCTTCTTGAGGTGTTATGAAGCCTTGAGATACCTTATGGCCTAGGAAGTCCAATTGTTGAAATCCTATTTGACACTTCTTGGGTCTTGCTGTCAAACCTGTTTCCCTAAGTCGCTTGAACAAGAGATGCAATGTTTCGACATGCTCCTCAAATGTCTCAGTAGCAACTAAAATATCATCCATGAAGTGGCTGATGGCCGGATGATGTAATGGGTCAAGTAATCTTCTCATCATGCATGTAAATACACTTGGAGCGTTACTTAATCCAAATGGAAGAACATTGAACTCGTAGTGTCCTCCGGGAGTACTGAAAGCTAACCACGGTCTGACTTCCGGTTTCACAGGAATTTGATAATATCCCTTACTGAGATCAATCCTGGTGAAGTATTGGGCTGTGTTGAGACTAGTGAACAGCTGATTCTGGTCGGGTAGAGGTTCTGCCTGAAATTCAGTAATCGCGTTGAGCTGTCGATAATCGATGCACATTCTGTGTTCACCATTAGGTTTTCTCAACAACACCACACTAGCACTGTATGGAGATTCAGATTGTGATATAATTAATGATGAGAGCATCTGCTGTATCTCTTCCTGCAAAGTATTTTGCTTGGCATAAGGAACTGGGTACGTCTTGACTCGCACAGGTGTATCATCTGTTAGCTTCATTTCAAATTCCACTAAATTAGTAAGACCTGGTTTGTCGGTAAGTATTTCTGCATACATTGCCATAAGATCTCGAATTTGCTTCTGTTGATCTGGAGATAGGTTGGGATTGATATCCACATCCTGAAATGTCTCTTTGGCTTGCAGTGTACATTCTGTTCCCATGGTAATTCCTTGTTCTACTTCAGTAGCAACAGCCATAGCCATCAGGTGTGCAGTTTCGGAGATTGCGGACCTTTCATTCCATTTCTTCAAAAGGTTTATGTGAAACACTTTCAATTTGCCTTTGACAGAAATTTTGTAGTGAGTACGAGATATTTTCTCTGTCACCTCAAATGGTCCTTCCCATCCAATTTGCAACTTGTTCTGACTGGTTGGAAGTAATAGCAGCACTTTTTCACCCACTGTCAGCTCTCTATCTTTTGCCTTCTTGTTGAAATTGCGAGTCATTCTTCGTCGAGCTTGACGTAGATTCACATTCGCTTGTCTCCAACCATGTTGTAGACGTTTCTTCAACTCAGCAACATAAACAGATGCAGTAACAACTGTATCATCTGCATGATCATCAGTCCATGTTCTCAGTAATACTTCCAAGGGTCCCTTGATTGGCCTCCCAAACAACAGTGTTGCGGGCGCAATCTCAGTAGAGTGATGCGGCACTTCCCGGTATGCGAATAATGCAGCAGGAATATAGGTGTCCCAATCCTCTGGTTTTTCATGAGCTAACTTTCTCAGAATACTGATGAGGGTACCGTTCCACCGTTCTACACTCCCGTTCGTTTGAGGCAAATGGGGAGATGAATAGATATGGCGAGCATGAAATAGCCGAAAGACTTCTTCCATGAGTTTACTGCGAAACTGTGATGCATTGTCGGTTAGGATTTTGAGGGGAAATCCAATCCGAGTAAATATCTCAAGTAAGGCTTCAGCAATGTGCTTGGAGTCACTTGATGGCATTGGAATACTTTCTGCCCACATTGAACAGACGTTCAACAATGTTAATATGTATCGGTTCCTCCTCCTCGTCCTGGGGAGTGCTCCGATAATGTCTACGGCAACTCTCTCGAAAGGAGATCCAGTTAGGGGCATCTCACCAAGCGGGACAGGGGGTGTCCTATGTCTTGTGGTCACTCTTTGGCATTCAGGGCATGGCTTGACATATCTGGTGATGTCAGAATTCATTCCGGGCCATAAATAGTGCATGGAAATTCTTTGCATAGTAGCATTTATTCCCATATGCCCACTGAAAGATAAGTTGTGGCCCATATCCAATAGTTGAGCACGATACGTAGACGGGACAATTAATTGAGAATATTCTTGTCCACTTTTACCTGCCTTGCGATATAGAAGTCCACCCTTCATATACATGTCGCCTCTACGTGGAGGTGAATGTGCTTTAGGCAGTTTGTTGAAGCATGGCAACAAGGTGCTGTCAGCACTCTGTGCTTTCTTCAAATCCTCTGATCGGGGGTTGGTCGGAGTCGACGATGCTGGAGTCTTTTCTGTCTGAGAATTAGTCGTCAAAGCAGCGACTATCACAGGCTGTATAGGTTCTCCTAGAAAGACGTAACGACAACCGAGCAGGACGGGGTACACGGGATTTTCCATCACCGCTGCCTTGATTGTTCCAGTAACATAACGCGAAGATATATGTACTCGAGCCACAGGTAGTGACATCTTGGCTGAACTTTTCAAGGGTCCCTGTATAATCACCATTTCCTCAGTCAACTGTTCTGGCTGAACTAAGGATGTTGCTACGACGCAGTCATAATTTAGACCTGTATCATATAAGCAAATGGCGGGGTATCCATTTAGCAAGATGGATTCCACTACCGGAATTTTGGAGTGGGTGTCTTCATGAGTTGTCACACTGGACGTTTCACTAGTGCTCACCTTACGTTCCTTCCGGCGAGTCAGACATGCAACTGTGTGAGGGGTAGGAAGTTTCTTCCGACAATCTTTTGTGTGATGTCCTACCTTCCGGCAATTGGTAAAGTAGTCCTTCCCACTCTTCTTGGCAGCCTGAATATAAGTTTGACTGGTGCTCGCAGATTTCTTCAACTTCTGATTGGGGTTGGTGTGTTCTTTTTCTTTGGTCTTGAGTGATTGATCTGGGGGAGAAGCTTTGGTCATCCGACTCTTACTTCCCACCTCCTTCTGAGATTTCTCCCATCTCTCTGCCAAAAGAATAATTTCCTCAAGTCTATCAGCTCCATTCTGTGTTAAGAACGCCCGAAGTTCTGATGACATTTTATCCCTTAATTGGTCAATCAATATCATCTCTCGGAGTCCTTCAAATGTTTCTTCAAACCTTCCCATCTCTGCCCATTTGTGCAGGTAGGATTTTAATCTTTCAACCCATTGGCCGTAACTTTCCCCAGGCTCCTTCTTAGCTGATCTGAATTTCCTTTTATAGTTATCAGAATCGACTTCGAAGCGAGTTAGTAAAGCTCTTTTGAGAACACCGTAATCCTGTCGTTCCTCATGACTAAGTCTAGAGAAAATTTCAAAAGCAGTAGTTCTCAAACTCTGGGATAGTTTCACCGACCATTTAGATTCATCAAGCCCACATGTAGAACACATAAGTTCGAACCTGGAAAGATAGTGATCAATTCCTTCAGCGTTCTCATTATATGGTTCCAAAGGAAATGCCATCGCTCCAGTGTGATGGTAGCTTTCCTCTGTCTGTATATCTGTAGCTGGCCTGCGTGTGGAAATGGAGGTGTGGTAGGAACACCACTCTCCAGTCTCCTCCTCTCCAACTCATTATCCATGCGCCTAATCTCCAACTGATGTTGTCTTTCCCTTTCTCTATTTTCCATCTCAGCCTGCAGCTTTCTATCCTCCAACTCTAAAGCTATCCGGCTTTCTCTCTCTTTCTGAATTATTTCAGCCTCTCTGTCTTTTTCCTTCTGAATTATTTCAGCCTCTCTGTCTTTTTTCTTCTGGGTTATCTCAGCCTGTAAACGCTCATGTCTATCGAATTCGTCAGAGACGTACTTCGCGAGCTCAGGACCCTTTAACCCACATGATTTGCCTACATCGACATATTGTTTCCGTAGTAAAGCTGTTTCCGCCATGCTAAATTTTAGATCTTTCCCAAATATTTGAAAAAAATACTAAGTGTCGCCTCTGTCTGATTCAGATAGGAAAACCCCTGTATCTGAAACGGTACAAAGCATGCAATGGCGAAATACAAACAACAAATCAACAATGTAATGTTGCAGGAAAATCTTGCACGAAATCTGGAGTTTTCGACTATTGAGAGAAAAACACCAAACACCCGAAGTCAACCTCACTAGACAATAAAGCTTCTGATTTACCCCTCTGATCTACACCTGGTAACATAAGACCTAAAGTGATTTCTAATCAGTGGTTCTGAATATTGAATTACACAAAGTCCACCTAGTGGCCTTGCAAATGCGGTCCTTAAAATTATAAACAAAGTTCCGTAAAAAATGTAGAGTTCTGTTTCACTTCAAAAACCTGAAGGAAAATATTCACATATTTCAAGCAATTGTGGTGTGAACAAAATTAACCCACTATGTGGTACCAACAATAAATGTTGTATGGTTACGAGAAAGCACGAGTTCTACCCCGAGACGAGCCTAACAGTAAATGTGACATGTTAGGAGTTGGAAGCAGTACCCACTCTGACTTACCCCACAATGAAGTAAAGCTATGAGGATGGGACTGATTTCATTTGGAGGGGATGGGTTCTTGGAAGCCAAAGTGACCCATACTAGCTCTGGAAATCTAGGAGTTTTCCCAGGAAAATTAATTTCTTCCCTCCAAAATCTTCCTTCCCGAAAAAGAGAAACTTAATTAGCTCGAGAGTCCCCCACATATGATCATTTTCCCTTTTAGGTGAAATGGTCACAGGAATTAATAAAATGTAAAGTTCCCTTTTCTGAGTAACCTGGAACCTGGGAGATTACAATAGAACAGAATTTAGCTGTCTATTAGTGTTTACCCAGTCACCTGTAATTCCAGATACTACCTTTATGTGAATTAGTTTCACTAACTAAACACATAGATAATAAAATGTTTTGCTACACCACAATGGACTTGACAGAAGAGTGCAGGAACAGTTAATTTGGTTTATTAATCAAAATAAAAACCTGTAGAAGTAACCAGTGATGCATTATGACATACGAACACACATATTAGTCTACAGGATCAGGTTCCAAAACCACAATGGAGATTAGAACTAATGAAAAGATCTATTGTTGTTCTGGCATGTCATCACAGGACCACTCTGGACCATTTAACAATGTCTCTGCACTATAACACTGTTCTTTTTGTGAAATTTCCATGAATCTGTAAGTGATTTGGAATAAACAAATCTACACATATTCCGGAGAACTTTCTGGAATGAATAACTTATGATAACAGTTCTTTCGTATGAAATTGTCTATCAGACTTCAGCTTTAAATTAGTAATTTGCAAGTCTCTTGTGAATTATAAAATTGATTCTAGTGATCTTAGAACTGTCCATTTAGATTATGTCACTTCTTCATGAAGCAAAGATCAGTTCAATGGAGACTCTTTGATCAGAAAAACTCCTGACCACAAATCCCTTGTGCACCTAATTTCTACTGCACAGCTCATGATTGGCAGTCCCATAGTCATTAGTGGACAATGATCTGCATCTCTGGATCATGACATTCCGCGAACACCGTCATCCTCACCTGAGGTGGATAAACATGGTGAACACATTTATATCTAGCCAAAGGATGATGATTCTCCAGTGGACAAGAATGAAAAGTGTTTACAGACATGAGTTACAGAAGGTAGCAGATTCAGGAAGTACCTACAAGTTAAGAGCTACAGTGTGTCTCCTTGTACTGGCATTAGACATCAGCAATTATCTTGGGCAAGCCATCTTTTACTGCACTTGTACTTAGTGACCTGTTGGCTGATGTTCTCACAGAGGACACAGACACAGTGACTGACAAGGCTAGAAAAGAATGACGGAGAGTAAATGATGAGATGTACCCAGCATATCTGATCCCTACATAGTAATGGAACAGAATAGGATGATTGTTCATCTCATACATATTAACTAATGTTACCAATCAATGCTGCCACCATTGAGTTAGTCTGCCTGGATACTTTCCTGTTTATACCCTCTCACCTCTTCTGTCATTTCCTTTACTTACTTCTTCTGACACTGGGGTGATATTTCCCCTTGACAGTTTAGAAGTGCTTATGCATGAAAGCATATTATGTCCTTTACTTACTCGATCAAACAGGGTGATGGTTTAATAAACTACATTCCACATGTTGCATCAAAGTAATAATGTAAAGAAACATACATTAAATATTTCACTCTAAAGTTAATATAAGTAACATATAATTGGTATGAATGTGGAGGTCTATGTGAAATGTTCCTTATGAGGATTTACACTGCCTCTCATTCAATAACACACATATATATACAGAGTGAAAGAAAGATGAGACACCACATTGTACTCATTCTCTCAAACTAACACCATTCTTCTTTTATTCGTTCACTTGAGTGCCGGTGTTGGGCTGTTAGCTGAACTGTGGTTGGTCAGAGTGCTAAATGCTTGTTCGAATAAATCACAGCAGTATAAATGCTGGACCAGTCATGGATGCTAAACAGTTACACACACATTCTGTCTTCACGCCACGAACATATAAGATAAGAGGTAGAGTCTTTCATTCCTCCTTCTCACATTCGCGTGTGTTGGCGGTTCGCTGTGGATTGCAACTAAGGCGACACCTAACACACAGATCATAGTTTATCTTGTACTAAACCTGCTCTGAACGCAGTCAGCAAGCCAGTGGGATTTAGACTCAAGAATAGGAAATAGTCTGGGCATAATTGAGCCTCTTTTCACAGCTTCAGACATAGTGTTTGTGCAGCAACTCTTCTGGAAACGATAGAGAGATGGAGTCAGATATCTACATCAGTGCTGGCAGAGAGTAGCCATCTTGGGACTGGTTGAAAGTTGGTTTCTATCTTCTAATAGAAGAATAAATATATATATTCGTGCCGGAACTTACACTGACATACTCTCATACTTAAAGCTTTACCTGACTCAGAAATAAACAAACTCATGCATAATTTAGTCTGAAGCTTTCCTTCTGAATCAGGATGAGGGATATACAGAGACCTTAACCACATCTGGATGCTTTGCCGGTCGATCTATATGTGCTGAAATTTAGCGTCGCTGGCCCCAAAACATTTCGCGGGCGACGCGATTATTCTAGGTTAACCAATGAATAGCACGGGCCTAGACCACATGATCTGTCCATCATTGGGTGTGACAGCTATTAATACTGTTGACGCTACATTCCTAGCATTCTAATTCTCCCTAGTGCAAACCTTTAGTGAGAAGTGTGTTTTGAAATTGTGATGTGCAGCAGTGAACAAGACGGAGTGCGCAATCATGCGACAGAGCCCCCCTCCAGATCGATCTCTGTGGAGAACTATCGTCTCAGTCGTTCACAGCTGACGCGGTTCCTCTTGTGATCCCTCTTGTTGGTTTTCCACTTCATCCGAAGTTGATGGTTCATCAGGAACTGGACAACGACTCAAGAAGTCGGCGCCTACGTTCATTTTCCCAGGAACGTATTCGATTTGGAATGAGTATGGTTGCAACAGCAGCGACCATCGCATGAGTCTTGCGTTCAGATTCCGTGACGATGCCAGAAACATCAAGGGTTGGTGATCACATTGCACTGTAAAATGTTTACCATACAGGTATGCCTGAAACTTTTCCACAGCCCAGATTAGACCAAGGCACTCACGCTCGATCACCGAGTAGTTCCGTTCAGAAGCATTCAGTTTCCTGCTTGCATAAGCTACAGGGAATAGCTCTGAGTGATCATCTCCTTTCCTCTGGAGTAAAGTGGCCCCTATTCCAATATTACTCGCATCTGTGCGGAGCACGAATGAGCGATCGAGGTTGGGTAGATGTAGGATCGGTTTGGCTGTTAAAGCTTGTTTGAGAGCTGTAAAAGCCTTCTCACAATCAGCTGACCATATGACTTTCTCTGGATTCCCCTTTTTGGTAAGATCCGTTAAGGGTGCAGCCAGTGTGTTGAAGTCTTTGATGTATCTTTGATAGAATCCACATAAGGAGACGAATGATCGAACATCCTTTTTGGTCCTTGGGCGAGGTGCTCTCTGAAGTTTCTCCACATTTCCTTCTTGAGGTGTTATGAAGCCTTGAGATACCTTATGGCCTAGGAAGTCCAATTGTTGAAATCCTATTTGACACTTCTTGGGTCTTGCTGTCAAACCTGTTTCCCTAAGTCGCTTGAACAAGAGATGCAATGTTTCGACATGCTCCTCAAATGTCTCAGTAGCAACTAAAATATCATCCATGAAGTGGCTGATGGCCGGATGATGTAATGGGTCAAGTAATCTTCTCATCATGCATGTAAATACACTTGGAGCGTTACTTAATCCAAATGGAAGAACATTGAACTCGTAGTGTCCTCCGGGAGTACTGAAAGCTAACCACGGTCTGACTTCCGGTTTCACAGGAATTTGATAATATCCCTTACTGAGATCAATCCTGGTGAAGTATTGGGCTGTGTTGAGACTAGTGAACAGCTGATTCTGGTCGGGTAGAGGTTCTGCCTGAAATTCAGTAATCGCGTTGAGCTGTCGATAATCGATGCACATTCTGTGTTCACCATTAGGTTTTCTCAACAACACCACACTAGGACTGTATGGAGATTCAGATTGTGATATAATTAATGATGAGAGCATCTGCTGTATCTCTTCCTGCAAAGTATTTTGCTTGGCATAAGGAACTGGGTACGTCTTGACTCGCACAGGTGTATCATCTGTTAGCTTCATTTCAAATTCCACTAAATTAGTAAGACCTGGTTTGTCGGTAAGTATTTCTGCATACATTGCCATAAGATCTCGAATTTGCTTCTGTTGATCTGGAGATAGGTTGGGATTGATATCCACATCCTGAAATGTCTCTTTGGCTTGCAGTGTACATTCTGTTCCCATGGTAATTCCTTGTTCTACTTCAGTAGCAACAGCCATAGCCATCAGGTGTGCAGTTTCGGAGATTGCGGACCTTTCATTCCATTTCTTCAAAAGGTTTATGTGAAACACTTTCAATTTGCCTTTGACAGAAATTTTGTAGTGAGTACGAGATATTTTCTCTGTCACCTCAAATGGTCCTTTCCATCCAATTTGCAACTTGTTCTGACTGGTTGGAAGTAGTAGCAGCACTTTTTCACCCACTGTCAGCTCTCTATCTTTTGCCTTCTTGTTGAAATTGCGAGTCATTCTTCGTCGAGCTTGACGTAGATTCACATTCGCTTGTCTCCAACCATGTTGTAGACGTTTCTTCAACTCAGCAACATAAACAGATGCAGTAACAACTGTATCATCTGCATGATCATCAGTCCATGTTCTCAGTAATACTTCCAAGGGTCCCTTGATTGGCCTCCCAAACAACAGTGTTGCGGGCGCAATCCCAGTAGAGTGATGCGGAACTTCCCGGTATGCAAATAATGCAGCAGGAATATAGGTGTCCCAATCCTCTGGTTTTTCATGAGCTAACTTTCTCAGAATACTGATGAGGGTACCGTTCCACCGTTCTACACTCCCGTTCGTTTGAGGCAAATGGGGAGATGAATAGATATGGCGAGCATGAAATAGCCGAAAGACTTCTTCCATGAGTTTACTGCGAAACTGTGATGCATTGTCGGTTAGGATTTTGAGGGGAAATCCAATCCGAGTAAATATCTCAAGTAAGGCTTCAGCAATGTGCTTGGAGTCACTTGATGGCATTGGAATACTTTCTGCCCACATTGAACAGACGTTCACCAATGTTAATATGTATCGATTCCTCCTCCTCGTCCTGGGGAGTGCTCCGATAATGTCTACGGCAACTCTCTCGAAAGGAGATCCAGTTAGGGGCATCTCACCAAGCGGGACAGGGGGTGTCCTATGTCTTGTGGTCACTCTTTGGCATTCAGGGCATGACTTGACATATCTGGTGATGTCAGAATTCATTCCGGGCCATAAATAGTGCATGGAAATTCTTTGCATAGTAGCATTTATTCCCATATGCCCACTGAAAGATAAGTTGTGGCCCATATCCAATAGTTGAGCACGATACGTAGACGCGACAATTAATTGAGAATATTCTTGTCCACTTTTACCTGCCTTGCGATATAGAAGTCCACCCTTCATATACATGTCGCCTCTCCTTGGAGGTGAATGTGCTTTAGGCAGTTTGTTGAAGCATGGCAACAAGGTGCTGTCAGCACTCTGTGCTTTCTTCAAATCCTCTGATCGAGGGTTGGTCGGAGTCGGCGATGCTGGAGTCTTTTCTGTCTGAGAATTAGTCGTCAAAGCAGCGACTATCACAGGCTGTATAGGTTCTCCTAGAAAGACGTAACGACAACCGAGCAGGACGGGGTACACGGGATTTTCCATTACCGCTGCCTTAATTGTTCCAGTAACATAACGCGAAGATATATGTACTCGAGCCACAGGTAGTGACATCTTGGCTGAACTTTTCAAGGGTCCCTGTATAATCACCATTTCCTCAGTCAACTGTTCTGGCTGAACTAAGGATGTTGCTACGACGCAGTCATAATTTAGACCTGTATCATATAAGCAAATGGCGGGGTATCCATTTAGCAAGATGGATTCCACTACCGGAATTTTGGAGTGGGTGTCTTCATGAGTTGTCACACTGGACGTTTCACTAGTGCTCACCTTACGTTCCTTCCGGCGAGTCAGACATGCAACTGTGTGAGGGGTAGGAGGTTTCTTCCGACAATCTTTTATGTGATGTCCTACCTTCCGGCAATTGGTACAGTAGTCCTTCCCACTCTTCTTGGCAACCTGAATATAAGTTTGACTGGTGCTCGCAGATTTCTTCAACTTCTGATTGGGGTTGGTGTGTTCTTTTTCTTTGGTCTTGAGTGATTGATCTGGGGGAGAAGCTTTGGTCATCCGACTCTTACTTCCCACCTCCTTCTGAGATTTCTCCCATCTCTCTGCCAAAAGAATAATTTCCTCAATTCTATCAGCTCCATTCTGTGTTAAGAACGCCCGAAGTTCTGATGACATTTTATCCCTTAATTGGTCAATCAATATCATCTCTCGGAGTCCTTCAAATGTTTCTTCAAACTTTCCCATCTCTGCCCATTTGTGCAGGTAGGATTTTAATCTTTCAACCCATTGGCCGTAACTTTCCCCAGGCTCCTTCTTAGCTGATCTGAATTTCCTTTTATAGTTATCAGAATCGACTTCGAAGCGAGTTAGTAAAGCTCTTTTGAGAACACCGTAATCCTGTCGTTCCTCATGACTAAGTCTAGAGAAAATTTCAAAAGCAGTAGTTCTCAAACCCTGGGATAGTTTCACCGACCATTTAGATTCATCAAGCCCACATGTAGAACACATAAGTTCGAACCTGAAAAGATAGTGATCAATTCCTTCAGCGTTCTCATTATATGGTTCCAAAGGAAATGCCATCGCTCCAGTATGATGGTAGCTTTCCTCTGTCTGTATATCTGTAGCTGGCCTGCGTGTGGAAATGGAGGGGGTGGTAGGAACACCACTCTCCAGTCTCCTCCTCTCCAACTCATTATCCATGCGCCTAATCTCCAATTGATGTTGTCTTTCCCTTTCTCTATTTTCCATCTCAGCCTGCAGCTTTCTATCCTCCAACTCTAAAGCTATCCGGCTTTCTCTCTCTTTCTGAATTATTTCAGCCTCTCTGTCTTTTTCCTTCTGAATTATTTCAGCCTCTCTGTCTTTTTCCTTCTGGGTTATCTCAGCCTGTAAACGCTCATGTCTATCGAATTCGTCAGAGGCGTACTTCGCGAGCTCAGGACCCTTTAACCCACATGATTTGCCTACATCGACATATTGTTTCCGTAGTAAAGCTGTTTCCGCCATGCTAAATTTTAGATCTTTCCCAAATATTTGAAAAAAAAATACTAAGTGTCGCCTCTGTCTGATTCAGATAGGAAAACCCCTGTGTCTGAAACGGTACAAAGCATGCAATGGCGAAATACAAACAACAAATCAACAATGTAATGTTGCAGGAAAATCTTGCACGAAATCTGGAGTTTTCGACTATTGAGAGAAAAACACCAAACACCCGAAGTCAACCTCACTAGACAATAAAGCTTCTGATTTACCCCTCTGATCTACACCTGGTAACATAAGACCTAAAGTGATTTCTAACCAGTGGTTCTGAATCTTGAATTACACAAAGTCCACCTTGTGGCCTTGCAATTGCGGTCCTTAAAATTATAAACAAAGTTCCGCAAAAAATGTAGAGTTCTGTTTCACTTCAAAAACCTGAAGGAAAATATTCACATATTTCAAGCAATTGTGGTGTGAACAAAATTAACCCACTATGTGGTACCAACAATAAATGTTGTATGGTTACGAGAAAGCACGAGTTCTACCCCGAGACGAGCCTAACAGTAAATGTGACATGTTGGGGGTTGGAAGCAGTACCCACTCTGACTTACCCCACAATGAAGTAAAGCTATGAGGATGGGACTGATTTCATTTGGAGGGGATGGGTTCTTGGAAGCCAAAGTGACCCATAATAGCTCTGGAAATCTAGGAGTTTTCCCAGGAAAGTTAATTTCTTCCCTCCAAAATCTTCCTTCCCGAAAAAGAGAAACTTAATTAGCTCGAGAGTCCCCCACATATGATCATTTTCCCTTTTAGGTGAAATGGTCACAGGAATTAATAAAATGTAAAGTTCCCTTTTCTGAGTAACCTGGAACCTGGGAGATTACAATAGAACAGAATTTAGCTGTCTATTAGTGTTTACCCAGTCACCTGTAATTCCAGATACTACCTTTATGTGAAGTAGTTTCACTAACTAAACACATAGATAATAAAATGTTTTGCTACACCACAATGGACTTGACAGAAGAGTGCAGGAACAGTTAATTTGGTTTATTAATCAAAATAAAAACCTGTAGAAGTAACCAGTGATGCATTATGACATACGAACAAACATATTAGTCTACAGGATCAGGTTCCAAAACCACAATGGAGATTAGAACTCCTGAAAAGATCTATTGTTGTTCTGGAATGTCATCACAGGACCACTCTGGACCACCTAACAATGTCTCTGCACTATAACACTGTTCTTTTTGTGAAATTTCCATGAATCTGTAAGTGATTTGGAATAAACAAATCTACACATATTCCGGAGAACTTTCTGGAATGAATAACTTATGATAACAGTTCTTTCGTATGAAATTGTCTATCAGACTTCAGCTTTAAATTAGTAATTTGCAAGTCTCTTGTGAATTATAAAATTGATCCTAGTGATCTTAGAACTGTTCATTTAGATTATGTCACTTCTTCATGAAGCAAAGATCAGTTCAATGGAGACTCTTTGATCAGAAAAACTCCTGACCACAAATCCCTTGTGCACCTAATTTCTACTGCATAGCTCATGATTGGCAGTCCCATAGTCATTAGTGGACAATGATCTGCAACTCTGGATCATGACATTCCGCGAACACCGTCATCCTCACCTGAGGTGGATAAACTTGGTGAACACATTTATATCTAGCCAAAGGATGATGATTCTCCAGTGGACAAGAATGAAAAGTGTTTACAGACATGAGTTACAGAAGGTAGCAGATTCAGGAAGTACCTACAAGTTAAGAGCTACAGTGTGTCTCCTTGTACTGGCATTAGACATCAGCAATTATCTTGGGCAAGCCTTCTTTTACTGCACTTGTACATAGTGGCCTGTTGGCTGATGTTCTCACAGAGGACACAGACACAGTGACTGACAAGGCTAGAAAAGAATGACGGAGAGTAAATGATGAGATGTACCCAGCAAATCTGATCCCTACATAGTAATGGAACAGAATAGGATGATTGTTCATCTCATACATATTAACTCATGTTACCAATCAATGCTGCCACCATTGAGTTAGTCTGCCTGGATACTTTCCTGTTTATACCCTTTCACCTCTTCTGTCATTTCCTTTACTTACTTCTTCTGACACTGGGGTGATATTTACCCGTGACAGTTTAGAAGTGCTTATGCATGAAAGCATATTATGTCCTTTACTTACTCGGTCAAACAGGGTGATGGTTTAATAAACTACATTCCACATGTTGCATCAAAGTAATAATGTAAAGAAACATACATTAAATATTTCACTCTAAAGTTAATATAAGTAACATATAATTGGTATGAATGTGGAGGTCTATGTGAAATGTTCCTTATGAGGATTTACACTGGCTCTCATTCAATAACACACATATATATATATACAGAGTGAAAGAAAGATGAGACACCACATTGTACTCATTCTCTCAAACTAACACCATTCTTCTTTTATTCGTTCACTTGAGTGCCGGTGTTGGGCTGTTAGCTGGACTGTGGTTGGTCAGAGTGCTAAATGCTTGTTCGAATAAATCACAGCAGTATAAATGCTGGACCAGTCATGGATGCTAAACAGTTACACACACATTCTGTCTTCACGCCACGAACATATAAGATAAGAGGTAGAGTCTTTCATTCCTCCTTCTCACATTCGCGTGTGTTGGCGGTTCGCTGTGGATTGCAACTAAGGCGACACCTAGCACACAGATTATAGTTTATCTTGTACTAAACCTGCTCTGAACGCAGTCAGCAAGCCAATAGGATTTAGACTCAAGAATAGGAAACAGTCTGGGCATAATTGAGCCTCTTTTCACAGCTTCAGACATAGTGTTTGTGCAGCAACTCTTCTGGAAACGATAGAGAGATGGAGTCAGATATCTACATCAGTGCTGGCAGAGAGTAGCCATCTTGGGACTGGTTGAAAGTTGGTTTCTATCTTCTAATAGAAGAATAAATATATATATATATATATTCGTGCCGGAACTTACACACACATACTCTCATACTTAAAGCTTTACCTGACTCAGAAATAAACAAACTCAGGCATAATTTAGTCTGAAGCTTTCCTTCTGAATCAGGATGAGGGACATACAGAGACCTAAACCACATCTGGATGCTTTGCCGGTCGATCTATATGTGCTGAAATTTAGCGTCGCTGGCCCCAAAACATTTCGCGGGCGACGCGATTATTCTAGGTTAACCAATGAATAGCACGGGCCTAGACCACATGATCTGTCCATCATTGGGTGTCACAGCTATTAATACTGTTGACGCTACATTCCTAGCATTCCAATTCTCCCTAGTGCAAACCTTTAGTGAGAAGTGTGTTTTGAAATTGTGATGTGCAGCAGTGAACAAGACGGAGTGCGCAATCATGCAACAGGATCTGTAGGTGGATGGGTGTGTGAATGGGTGAGTGGGGTTTGTGTGTGTGGGTGGTGGATACGTGAGTCTGGGTGTGTGGGAGTGTGTGTAGGGGTGTAGGTGCGTGTATGTCGGGAATGGGGATGTTTGTATGGATGCGGTGTGTGGGTGTGGAGATGTGTATGAGTGTGGGGATGCGTGTGGGGATGCGTGTGTGTGTGTGGGTATGTGTGGGTGGGGAGATTGTGTGGTTGGGAGATGTGTGTGGGTGAGGAATGTGTATTTGGGTGAGGATGTGTGTGTGTGTGGGGGGGGGGAAGTGTAGATGGAGGACGTATGGATGAGTGAGTGTGTGTGGGTTGGGGGATGTGTGTGTGTGTGTGTGTGGGTGGGGATGTATGTGTGTGGAGGATGTGTGTGTGGGTGGGGGAATGTGTAAGTTGGGATGGGTGGGTGGGTGGGGGAATGTATGTGTGCCTGGGGTGGCTGGTTGGATATGTCGTTGGGTGGGGGGTGTGATGAGTGGGGGTTGTGTCTCATAACATTTTAATATGCATTATTTGTATACAACATTCATTTGACAATGTTATTTTCATATGTATAATGCACTACTGATGATTGAAAGATGAGTGATTGGAAGGGCAGAATTAAAGGCGGACCTGCGTACCCAATTTGTTACCCTTTTAAAATGAAGTTAAATCAAATAAAATAAAATCTTTTCCCCGTGATCTTTCAAGTTGTCACGATGTTCTCAAATGCCTTTCCTCTCACCACATGACGAAAGAAAGCTGTTTGTCTCATTCTTATTTTTGAATATAATGTCATCAGCCTCTTTCAGGCATCGTTGTTAGTTACTTCGGTAGCCCAAGGAATTCGCAACTATTGTCACAGGAAGCACATCTCTGTTGCTTCAACGTTATTCCTAATTTGTTCATTTAAATCACAATTAAAAGAACAAAACGATCTGCACTAATTATACACCCACTTAATTTTTAGCTAAGCGAACAATTGCTTCTTAAAATACTCTTACGATTGGTCTAAATAACAGTTTCTGTTTTTTCGTGTTTCATCTGTATTTCGTGTTTTATATGTTACAAAAATAATAGCAGTAACAGAATATAGTGATATGTCTTGTTTGTTCCTACTCTAAATTTATTTAGTTTAGTTATAGTTTTAGTTTTGCCGTTTTTTTTTTTTTTTTTTTAAAGACGAATGTTGCGAATTCCTTGGACTGCAAGAGTAACTAACATCGGTTGCCTGAAAGAGGCTAATGAAACTAGAACACTATATACAACAATAAGAAAGAGACAAAAAGCTTTCTTTGGTCATGTGATGAGACGAGAGTCATTGGAGAACATCGTGGCAACTGGAAAGATCGAGGGGAAGAGAGGCAGAGGCAGACCAAGAGAAATGATGCTGGACGGGTTGAGACGGTGGCATGGAGGAATGTCATCAGCAGATTTGATCCAGAACACCAAAGACCGAGATCTGTGGAGAGCCATGAACGCCTACGCCAGTCGGCAGGGCACTTGATGATGATGATGTCTTGTTTGTCAGTGATGGCATGTTAGGTTGCCTTTGTTGTTTCCCAGCAGAATCTTAACCATCAGTATTTGTTCTGTGTTAATTTTTGGAGTCAGTCTGACCAGATTAATTCTTTTGTTTCAGCAAGTTGTTTCATTGCAATCAACCTCAGCATTTAATGGCTGTGTATTATTTGCTACGATATGTTAGGTTAGTAGTTTGACATTGCTTTCTGAACAGTCGACTCCTCAAACCGTGGAAATCAGCACAAAGCGGTCTGTTTCCATATCACCCGACTCGGTATCAACATATACAGGCACGATAAAATTATCGGCTCCAACACACTTCTCTCACTGGTGCCAACTGGACATTGACGAAAAAACCTAAAACCTGAAGGTAGCTTTACCAATCAAGGTCTAATTCAGGGGTGGCCAACACGAGTCCCGCGGGCCACATGTGGCCCGCCGGGGGTCATGTTGCGGCCCGCGGAGTTAGGTCAAATGAACATAAATGTTAACTTTATTGTACATATCACCAAAAGAACATTACATCATGAGTCGTTGTGACATATTTCAAATATTGTCTGCCTATCAACGACACTTGTATTCCCTATTAAACTGTGTATTCAGAGGTCACAATATTAATTCGAGGCCAAGCCCAATTTTCTAACCACAACCTTAAGCCATCGGTACGTTTCGTTTGAAGTTGACAGGAGTTGGAAACTGCGTCCACACGACCATCTGGTTGGTGACAAGAAGACGGGAGATAGCAACACTACTGCTCCCTCCCCCCCACATCTCTTTCTCCAGCCCGGTCCTTTCCGATACACCATCCCCCTCAAGCTGTCAAATTTCATGCTAAAAGTGCGCCTAGGATAGGTACATGAAAAGAAATCGAGTGTGTGGATTGAATTGAGAAGTTTTTAAGGTTTTAACATTGAGAACTATAAGGAGTCTGAGAAATGCTTTTCTAGCGACCAGCTGTATTTTCCGTATTGCATACAGTGGGGTTCTTTGAACTCCAGGATGGTGGACTGTGCCTTGGCCGAACCTGAAGCATAGTACAAATGCTCTAGTTCTCATTTGGAGTGGCTGATTCATCGGCATATGATGAAAAGGATTCGCCTTTATACTGCTGTAAGAGCGGAATTTCTTTAATATTATTTGCTCTCCAAGTTTACGACAACCTCAACATTACAGAAGTCTATTGAGTGAATGATCAATGTATATAAGAGGATGGCCTGGCCAACACCAATGTACCTACAACTTAAGTAAATGCACCAGCTGAGTCCTCCCTTCATGGCTAGTTGTTAAATTCAGGAGAAGGGTTATGAACATTGTCGAAACCTGGCAGTTATCCAGATGGACATTTACAAAACATGGATTGTTTCCACCTGGACATTTTAAAAACCTGAACTTTATCTATGAGGACATTTTGAAAACCTGAACGGCATTATCGTGGATATTTTTCACCCCCTGAAACTTATTACTGCCCGTCGTTTATCATGTATGGATAATTTCCATCCTTGACTGATATTATTATGGATAATTATGACTCTTGAAGTTTATCTGCCCTATGCATGTGTATAACTCCTGAAGTTTATATGCCCTTTGGATTTTTATATCTCTTGAAGTTTACCAGCCCTGCGGATATTTATAACGTCTGAACTTTATCTGAACTATGGCGATTTATAACTCCTGAAGTTAATCTGCCCTGTGGATGTTCATAACTTTTGAGGAAATTTATTATCAGGTATATTTCACCGCTTGAGGAATGTTTCACTGGATACTCCCAAATCCGGAACATTTAGCAGAATGAATATGTGCAACTTGGGAACTTATTAACCTGGCTAGTTCTACTCCAGTGACTTAAACATGAACATTCGTAAAGGGAATATTATGGACCATAGACTGTAGGAGTCACGGTGGTTTAGTTTGTGAAAAGACCTTGTGGTATTAGATATAAACTCTCTGTTCCTGATATTTCTCTGAGTGGATGTTGTTGAAGGAAGAAATAATATTGGTTGGATATTGGCTGAGAACATCAGCGAGAAAGGTATGATTAATATAGATTATTAATATTATTTTGATGTGGGTTTTTGTTGTGTGAATATTCATTATGTGTATTTGAGGTATTACGTAACCATGGCGTCAGCTAGTAAAGACGTTGGACCAAAGAAGAGAAGAATCACAGAAGAATTAAGAAGTATTCAAGACAGGTGGACTATATACTATTTTTTCGTGGAAATTAAAACAAAGCTCATATGCTTGATATCCAACGAACCTGTTTCTGTGTTGAGAGAAAATAACATCAAACGGCACTACAAGATTAAACATGCAAATACGTTTTATAAGTACAAAGGGCGATTTCGACAAGACCAAGTAAATGACTTTACAAATAAACATTTCTGCACAACAAAGGATAATTACTAGAGCCGGTTCAGAGTCAACATGCTATGTAAAAGCTAGTTATGTGTTATTTAAAAAACAAAACTAAGCAATATTCAGATGGTGAAATAGTTAAGGGATGTTTGGAGAGCGTCGTTGAAACTCTGTGTCCAGAAAAGAAGAAAGATTTCTCAAAAAATAAGTCTGTCTCGTGAGGCTATTACTAGCGTGTGGACGACATTGGAAAATATATAGAAGATAATTTGAAAAGTCGAGCATCCGAGTTTATAGTTTATGCTCTAGCAATGGATGAAAGCACAGATATGGCAGATACTGCACAACTGGCAATTTTTATCGTGGGTGTTGATCATCATCATCTTCTTCCACTTCTGCCATCAAACGTCGTGGGGAGGAATAATTTGTGTTCCAGAGCCCGGTGGGCGGCACTGGATAGTGTCATTCCGTGTGGCTGTACAATGTCTTTGATGTCGTAAATCCATTTTCTTCTTGGACGTCCTCTTGGTCTCGTCGCAGATGATCTTTGATGCAAGGCCAGTGATGGTAGTTGCTGGTGTTGCATTCTAACAACATGGCCAAACCACTTGATCTTCTGTCTTTCAATTAATGTGGCACAAGGTGTTGATCCCACAGTCTGTCTGATAATAGCATAATAGTTGACATCCAAAAAAAGACAGAAGAATTAGCTGCGCTGTATCCACCTAAGGACACTACTAAGTTACGAGATTTGTTAGAAGTAGTTACATCGACATGGAATTGCTTTTTGTTACAACTTAACAACTTATCGGGCTTAACAACGGATGGTGCCCCAGCAATGGTTGGGACACCCGAAGGTTTAGTAAAACTTCAATGCTAAATTTTCATTGCATTAATCATCAGGAGAATTTATTTTCGAAGACCCTCAAAATGGACCATGTCGTGAAAGTAATCGTCAAAATAGTGATCTTCATGACGTCGAACAGGTTGAGTCACCATCAGTTCCAAGAATTTCTATTCTTTGGACTCAGATTATCATGACGTTACATTTTATGCAGAAGTAAGATGGCTGATCCGTGCCAAATTGTTGAAAAGATTGTTTGATTTGCAACTCGAAATACAGTCATTCTTTGCAAGCAAGTCGAAAAGTATCCCAGAGTTTGAAGACAAAGAGTGGGTTTGAGACTTTGCATTTCTGGTCGATATAACTAGCCACCTAAATTACGTTAATAATAATACTCATCTACAAGGGACAGGTAAATTAATTAACAAGATATATTTTTTTGGTTTACATTAAACCAGGCAAGCGTTTGAGCACGATCTCACCTACCGGGAAGCGACTATGTGGTCGAAGTTGTAGCACGCTTGCTTATTTACTTTAATTAATAACAACAATTAAAAAAAAAATTAGGTGCATGGCCCGGCAGGAAATATTATTTCCGAAATTTGGCCCGCCTGCTGAAAAGGTTGGCCACCCCTGGTCTAATTCCTGCCAGTCCATATGCACTATGTTGAATTATAACTTTTAAAATATCTGAATATGCTTCTTTGTAGATGTGAAGTTACAGTACCTGGCTTGCATGCCCTGCTGTTTACTGAGCTTGGAGAAGGGAAGGAGAGCTCTGTACCAGCACCGGGAGAAATGACACTACGCCAACCTTACTTCCAATAAATCCAACCATCTTTCAGGACCTAGATGACCTGATAGATCTAAGCCTCTTTCAGGACCTAGATGACCTGATAGATCTAAGCCTCTTTCAGGCCATAGATGACCTGATAGATCTAAGCCTCTTTCAGGACCAAGATGACCTGATAGATTTAAGCGTCTTTCAGGACCTAGATGACCTGATAGATCTAAGCCTCTTTCAGGACCTAGATGACCTGATAGATCTAAGCCTCTTTCAGGCCATAGATGACCTGATAGATCTAAGCCTCTTTCAGGACCAAGATGACCTGATAGATTTAAGCGTCTTTCAGGACCTAGATGACCTGATAGATCTAAGCCTCTTTCAGGACCTAGATGACCTGATAGATCTAAGCCTCTTTCAGGACCTAGATGACCTGATAGATCTAAGCTTCTTTCAGGACCTAGATGACCTGATAGATCTAAGCCTCTTTCAGGCCATAGATGACCTGATAGATCTAAGCCTCTTTCAGGACCTAGATGACCTGATAGATCTAAGCCTCTTTCAGGACCTAGATGACCTGATAGATCTAAACCTCTTTCAGGACCTAGATGACCTGATAGATCTAAGCCTCTTTCAGGCCATAGATGACCTGATAGATCTAAGCCTCTTTCAGGACCTAAATGACCTGATAGATCTAAGCGTCTTTTAGGCCACAGATAACCTGATAGATCTAAGCTTCTTTCAGGACCTAGATGACCTGATAGATCTAAGCCTCTTTCAGGACCTAAATGACCTGATAAATCTAAGCGTCTTTTAGGCCATAGATGACCTGATAGATCTAAGCCTCTTTCAGGACCTAAATGACTGATAGATCTAAGCGTCTTTTAGGCCATAGATGACCTGATAGATCTAAGCTTCTTTCAGGACCTAGATGACGTGATAGATCTAAGCCTCTTTCAGGACCTCGATGACCTGATAGATCTAAGCTTCTTTGAGGATCTAGATGACCTGATAGATCTAAGCGTCTTTTAGGCCATAGATGACCTGATAGATCTAAGCTTCTTTTAGGCCATAGATGACCTGATAGATCTAAGCGTCTTTTAGGCCATAGATGACCTGATAGATCTAAGCGTCTTTCAGGACCTAGATGACCTGATAGATCTAAGCCTCTTTCAGTACCTAAATGACCTGATAGATCTAAGCGTCTTTTAGGCCATAGATGACCTGATAGATCTAAACCTCTTTCAGGACCTAGATGACCTGATAGATCTAAGCCTCTTTCAGGACCTAGATGACCTGATAGATCTAAGCCTCTTTTAGGAACTAGATGTCCTCAAAGACAATGCATCGGATTTGAGAGTTTAACCCCAGTTTTCATAACGATTCATAACCAAGCAACCACCCATCTCCATTAGGGAAACGAATGACAATGAACAGCTATAAAAAATAAGAGATGAAAATTGACGATTTGAAATAACGAGGAAATGCTTGAATGAATATTATATACGTATAAAACGGGTACCATGAAATATTTTGTGAAGTAAACGCAGCCAGCCTGGATACTGACCACAACACCCACCGAGTGTCGACTGGTCTAAACACGAGTCTAGCACCAGATGCTCAATTCGTCGTAAGTCGAGTAAACGGACCTTTACTTATCACTTACTTATTACATAAGTAATAGCGCCTGTTGTGGTGGTGGTTAGGACGTTACACTGAATATGGTATGAGCACGAGGCTTAGATGTCAGCTCTCAACTTTGTAGCGGAATGGAAAGACTGACCCCCAATTTCTCCTGCTCTCCGGCTCACAAAAGGTGATGATCCTAATACTACGCGTACTCACAGCGAGTTCCTACCAAAGGAATTGTTTTTGTTTCTTATTTATGAAAGTTTTATAAACATACCACATTTTATTATATAGTGGTGACACACACCTCTGTAAATGTATATGTATATGTATGTGTGTAAAGACGAAATTTGAGCTAATGGGGAAAACAAATGAAGGGTAGGTCAGCATGGCCGAATGGATAAGAACGCATATTCATAAACATCCGGTGTGCTGATCCGATGTAAGGGGTTCAACCCCTACACCGGACAGTTAGACTAAAGTGTTGACCTATCGTCCTTGACTTTGGGACGTAAATTACAAGTACCCCTGAAGTCGGAATGAGTTCGCCTCATGGCGAGGCACACTGGAAATAGGGAAAGTTAATCCATTCACAAAAATCAGCCCAGAGAATTAGAAGTAGTAGCACATGTATAAGCAACGCTTGTTGCAATTTCGAAGAAAGAGAAGTTAAAGAACGAAGAAAAAAAAACCATTATACAGAAAATGGTAATATAATAATGTGTTATCGTTTAACGTTTTTGATATAACACGTGTTTATAAAATAAACAAAGAAAATGTGAAGGTTATGTAAACAATAAATTAAAGGACCACGTTTCGCACATTGATGTGTATATGGTATGTAGTGCTAGCTCCATATTTTTGTAAAGACCAAGCGACACTGGATGAATACAATGGTCAATACCCCTGGAACATTTCCTGGTACCCATTTTAGGCTGGGTCAACCTGGGAGATGAGGTCAATTTTTAACATCCGCTTGGACATGAACTCGAACCCATGACCACCGAGCGGCTTAGATTATGTGGCAAGCATGAACTGTTCCAGAGCCACCGTAGCGTGATGGTTAGACTCGCCCGTGGTCTTTCATGCAAAGTAGAGGCTATCCGTGTGATACAGTCCACATCATCCACCGAGAGCCGATAGGTCTTTGAAAATATGGGTTTAGCACCATATGCCCAAAAGAGTCGTCTACTTACTACTGTATCATTATTTGGTTCAGCTGTCATAAACACAGCCAAGCAATGGTATACGCCAGCCAATGTTCCCAGTAATCTGTGGACGGTTGAGAAAATATTTTAATTCCTGAGTTATTAGCGCTAATGTGTGAACAATTTCACATTTAATAATAGCTTAAGCTATGTCGCAAGCCGCTGTAGTGGCTAAACGCATACCTCCTTTAGGTTAGTAAATTACTTGGTAGTGAGTAATTAAAATGTTTCCATAGAGGCAAAGACACAAAGACAACTTATAACTAGGAAGAAGCAATCGGTAGGTTGCGGCCATCTTATGGGAAGAAAAAATCTGGAAAGATTTATTCGAAGAAAGTTAGACGAAGACAGTGAAAGAAGATTCTTGACAGAATGTCATCACCGCGTGGAAAAATGTCAGGACATGAATTGACACATTATGTTGGTGATTGCTAGATGTGGGGAAGCATGATCGCCAAGACCAGTGGGCAAGACAATGACGAATATGATGATGATTGTTAGTAGCATCGTTGTTATTATCATTAGTTTGTTCTCCTGTTTATCTTGACATCACAAGAACGTGCTTTTTTTTTAAAGCCCTTGCTTGTCATTTACGGAATAATCGATCATTTTACTCGTATCTGATTAGTTGAGAGTCGGCTTAACGTATACTACTGGGCACTGAAATATGAATACCAATGTTTACGTCGAGATGGTATCAGTCTAGTTTACTCAACCCATACCCCGACCTGTACCGGACGCCTACAAGATGGTATGCACGTGTAAGCTTTTGATTGCGTCTGTGACATTGATACGATGTATATTTGCATTTAGATAAGAACACAAACAATGCTTATGTCAAAGAAAAAGATAACACCAGAATAGTTATTACAATATAAGGGAGCATACGTCATCAAGTCAATAAATTCACGTTCACTCATTGGCACATTTCCGTCTTGACAGACGATAGTTTGTTACATTGTGCTTCAAAAAGGCTTAATAACTACGACCCATGGCGGTGGCGAATGTGACTGATAAGGCCAATTAGCGCTGTAAATGTTCGGTCCACAGTGGATGCATGTGAACACATGATCATTTTCAACATCATGCACTATATTACGTCTCACACGCTCGGTGTGTGACTTATCTGCAATCATTTTCTCCTTTGTGTTTATTCCATTCCTGATATTTGCCCACCATGCAACACGTTCAGCGGCGACTTGATCCCAATGTGTATTATCAATCCATCCATCCATCCATCATATGGAAAGCGTGGGCGGTCATAACTCGCCATTTCAGTCGATCACTAGAGTCCTGGATCAGTTCAGTGTTCCTGTCTCGACCATGTCATGTGGCCAAGCCATCCAGTTATTTACTTTTCGGTCTTCCCCTTGGTCTGTTCCCTTCGATCTTGCCCGTTGTCACGAAGTTCTCCAGTTAATTTTTTGTCATAACATGCCCAAAAAATTGTGTCTGTCTACGTCTAATTTCTCTAATCAATTTACGATTTTCATTTGTTTCCTGTCGTACTTGGTCATTGGTTTTTCTGTATGTCCACGGTATTCTTTGCATTCTCCGCAGAAACCACATTTCTACAGCCATCAGATGTTTTTCAGTTTGACTGCTCATTGTCCAAGTTTCACATCCATACAAAAACACAGGCTGGCTCTATGTAGCATCTCAACACTCTTTTACTCGTTTCAATTGACATCTTTTTATTGGTCAGTATGTTTTTCATCTTGCTAAAGGCTACTTTCGCCATGGCGATTCTTGTTCTAATCTCTACAAGGCATCTCCCATCAGATGTTATGACTGTTCCGAGATAATTGTACCGATTCACTTGTTGAAGAATATTCCCATTTACTTGTTTTTTACATTGTGGTGTTTCTTTCTTCCTAATGACGACCATAATCTGTGTTTACAGTTTAATTCTAACCCCAGTTGTTCACCGTGTGCAACAACCGCATCTACTAATTGTTGCAGATCCTGCTCATTGTCTGCTATCAATACTGTATCATCCGCATATCTAATGTTACTGACATTTCGTCCTCCAATGATGATTCCATTTATATCTTCTACATTTCTGAAAATATTTTCACTGTATAGGGAAAAAAGATCTGGAGACATTACACATTCCTGTCTCACACCTCTCTTAATAGGCTGATACTGTCCTACTTCGTTATCAATCCTTATGGCAGCTTGTTGTTTCCAATATATGTTTTTTATACGTCTAATGTATTTCCCTTCAATTTGTAGGTCTGCAAGCATATCTACCATGTCGACATGTCTAACTCTATCGAAAGCCTTTTGTAGTCAATAAAGCAAAGATGTATATCTTTGTTTACTTCTATAGAAGTTCAATACGGGACCGCAGCACATACACAGCATTTACTGTACCCTTTCCTTCTACAAACCCACACTGTTCTTCCCCTATTTCAGGTTGTATTTTCTTCCTTATTCATTGCATGATAATTCGTAGCAGAATCTTCGTGATGTGACTCATTATACTAATCGTTCTGTGATGATCCCATTCCAAGGCTCCTGATGTCTTTGGGATTGCAATAAATACAGAATTACATAATTCAGAAGGTATGTCTCCTGTATCATATAATGTGTTCAGTAGTCTGGTGACTTGATCTATTCCATATTCTTCAGAAGCTTTAATTATTTCTGTTGTGATGTTATCTGTCAGTTTTCATATGTTTAAGAACATTCCGAACCTCCATCTTCAAAATTGGTGGTCCTTCATTATTAAATCGAATATCATACTGTTCATCTCTGTTATCATCATAAAGGTTTTTCACATAATCTGCCCATACATGTAGATTCTGATCGTTTTCTATTATGATTCTTCCATCTTTAGTTTTTAGACAGCCTGCTGATGTACTTGTTCTTTTATTAGTAAGTTTCTGAATTCTTTTGTGCACTAATTTGGTATTTTGACTGTTGTGTTGTTTTTAAATTTCCATACAGTTTTTCTCAAGCCATGCTTCTTTTGCCTCCCTACATAATATTCTGTCTTGTCTGTGATTCATATTTGGCAGGATTATTTTTGTTGAGTCTTCTTGTTTCCATTAGTTGTGAAATTTCTTCAGTCATTCATTTCTTACGACCCATCTTCTTTAGTTTTGGAATAGATGTTTCTGCAGCCAAACTGATTGAATTCTTCAACATTTCCCATTGATCATCCACATCTTGAAATAGGATCTCTAGATCAGACAATATATCAAATCTGTTCTGTACTTCTATGTTGAATTTGTTTTGTATTTCCTTGTCATTTCTCAATGTACACAGATCATATTTAGTGTTTCCTGTTATATACATGATATTCTTTAACTTTACCCTCTATGTACCTGTAAGTAATCTGTGGTCACTATAACAATCAACAATGGGAACTGTTTTTGCAATTGTTAACGCATTTCAAAACCTTCTGCTAATCAGAGTGTAATTAATCTGGTTTCTAATCCTGCTATCAAAACGCCTCCATGACCATACTCTTCTAGGGTGTTGTTTAAACCAGATGTTTCCTACAATCTACGAAGACTGAGCACTGAATATACCGTCACACAACCTGATCTTTCCAATACTTCAGTATTTGTGATTTTGTCTTGCCACTTAATACCAAGTATTCTTTGCATGTATGGCAATAATAACATCAGATGAAAGATGCACGACAGAGATTAAGGACAGGATAAGCAAAGAAAACGCTGCATTTAGGAATATGAACCGTATCTTATGTAATAATTCATTCTCTTTAATGTCTTATACAGAATATTTTTTGGTGTGTGGCAGTGAATGTTGGAATGAGAAGGTAAAAATTAAGAAGAGCTTGGAGGTTACGGTTTGTGTGAGGAGTTTTGAGAATACCTTCGAATGCAGAGTAACTAACAACGGGTGTCTGGGATAGGCTAATGAAAGTAGAATATATTTTATTTCCCCGCATATCCTATTTACAGGACATCGCTTTCAAACCCAGCATTTTACCGCTGTTATTGATTTCATGGCAAGATTACGCTCAGTAGTTTGCCATTGTTTCTGAGCGGCCGGCTCACATATCCCTAAGTAACGGGCGTAGCGAGAACCGCTACCGATTTTCACGCAGCTGCGTTTGCTCACGTAGATAAACGGAATTACGAAGAAAGTCGCAAACTCTAGGGCCGGGGAGACCGGCAGGTAATTTATTAGGAGAAATAAACTGGACAACTTAGTGACAACTGCAAGATTCATAGGAAACGAGCAAAGGGAAGACAGAGAGATACATAGCTGGATAGTTTGGCCACATGATATGTAGAGACAAGAACATAGAGCTGATCAAAGACTCTGATGATGGAGTTAGATGGCGAACGATTACCACCCACACTTATCGGCATGGCACATGATGAATATGATTATATTGGATTCGCTTTATGATGTGATTGAAGAAAAATGTTGACTGTGAAAAGCTTCTGGCCTAGTTTTGACATCGTGTCAACGCATCTTTTTCACACGATCTACTAATACCAAGTAATGAATGCATGAACGTCCGAACAGCCTTGCCGGCAACAAGGTCTCATGTTCGTGACTTTTCAGACGTCAGTAAGTCGCTTTGACGCAATTTGGGGGAATAATTAGAGACATATTTTTTATCTCAGTGGAGGAAAATTGGGTTGGTTGTCCCACCTGATACGTCGCCGATTGAATGATTGTGATATATCTTTCGTTTCTCTTGTCATACATCTGCTGCCGCTGAACATTAACACATAATAACACTTCTTTTTGTAACTATTTATTATTGATTCTTTAAGATCAATAAATGCAGATGACATAAATTGTCAGTAAGCATCTCTGTCGTATGAGCGAAATGTGTTAACGAACCTCTGTACACATGAGGATAGAAGCTAGCGCATCTCGCTAGCCCACTTACCTGCAGGCCCAGTGGTCTTGAGTTCGAATCTTTATCCAAGCAAGCATTTCTTTACAAATTTATCTGGACTCGTAGGTCTATCGAGCCTAAAATGGGCACTGTGAAATGCTATGTGAATTACGGTCGGCCGTTATTGATTACATTACCCAGTGAGTGCAGTCGGTCTTCTGATAGCAATGGCAAAATACTGAAACTAAAAATGCCTAGAAAATCACAGACTTCCAATAAATGCTGGGGTTGACTGCAACGTACTTTAAAGGACATTCATCGACATGATATAATAGGGTCGTTCATTTGAAACCCGTTCCAATGGCTATATTACACAATGAAAGAATAAGAGCCTGGAAGAAACAGTAATATGTGTGGTAGAATTAAACAAAGCATTCATGTTGAATGAATTATACACTATGGGCTGGTCAGAAGAAGTCGCCGTAGGCATTCAGGCAAGCATCCCATTGCTTAGGTAGGCGACGAATGCCGTCCGCAAAAAAGGATTGTGGTTGCTCACTGAACCAAGTGTTTACCGCGTTTATTACGTCTGCATCTGTGTGAAATCGTTGCCCCTGAGAGCTTTTTTTAGAGGTCCGAACAAATGAAAATCACATGGTGACAAATCAGGACTATAGGCTGGATGTTGCAGAATTTCCCACTTCTTCCAAGCTAATGCTTCCTGTACAATCTTTGCAACATGCGGACGAACATCATTGTGCAACAAAATCACACCGCGAGAAAGCATGCCGGGTCGTTTATTCTTGATGGCTTTTTGTAGTTGTCTAGTGTTTGCAAGTAGTGGGTAATGTTGATGTTGACACCAGATTCTTTAAAGTCGGCCAACAATAGCCCTTCATGGTAAAAAAAATGCGCTCAGCATAACCTTACCAGTGGAAACATGTAACTTGAATTTTGTGGCTTTTGTTGATCCAGCATGCTTCCATTGCATGTTCTCTCTTTTGCTGCTCGGCTCAAAATGGTGACACCATGATTCATTGTCTGCCACGATGCGGAATAGAAATGCATCACCCTCCACCCTGTAACGCAGCAAGTGGTTCAAACACCATCCCATACGTTCCTCTTTTCAGTGGTCGGTCAACATCCGTGGTACCCACTGTGAACACACCTTCCGATATTGCAGTTTCTTACGAACGACCTTTTGAATTGTCCCAATTGACATATCAAATTCTTTCGCTAGCGAACGTATGCTTCGACAACGATTCATCTGTACTGCTGCATCAATTTTGGCGATGGTTTTTTTCCTGTTGCAACAATATGCGCTTGACTCGGCCGTCGAAGATCTGTACAGACGTACAGAACAGAACGTAATTTCCGAAACATTCGTGCCCAGTTTGTCACTGTTGTCTTCGACACACAGTTGTTACCGTACGCTGCCTGCATTCTTCGATGAATGTCCAGTGGTCGACATCCTTCAAATGAGAGAAACTGAATCACCGCTCTTTGAGCTTCTTTGGACGGTTTTTGGATCAACGAGGCCATTTTCTCAACGGTCAGAAACAGAACCTATGCATCATGGGACGATAAGCATAGGCTCTTTTATTCATTGGTCAGTACTTATCACATGACTATGACATGATCATGTTCATCATCATCATCAAGTGCCGTGCCGGCTGGCGTAGGCGTTCATGGCTCTCCACAAATCTCGGTCTTTGGTTTTCAGGACCAACTCTGCTGCTGATATTCCTCCATGCCACCGTCTCATTCCATCCAGTATTATTTCTCTTGGTCTGCCTCTGCCTCTCTACCCCTCGATCGTTCCAGTTGTCACAATGTTCTCCAATGCCTCTCTTCTCATTACATGACCAAAGAAAGCTGTTTGTCTCTTTCTTATTGTTGTATATAGTGTTCTAGTTTCATTAGCCTGTTTCAGGCAGTCGTTGTTAGTTACTCTGGCAGTCCAAGGAATTCGCAACATTCGTCTCAGGAACCACATCTCTGTGGCTTCTAATTTCTTCTTAATTTGTTCATTTACATTCCAAGATTCACTGCCATACAGAAAAACTGGTTCTACATAGCATTTCAGCACTCTCTTTCTTACACTCAGTGATCTTACAAGTGCAGCACCACCCTATTTACCCGTCATGGGTAACAGATGGAAAGGCAACATATCATGCGAATCCTGGACCATTTCGCAATAACACAGGAAGAAAATCTGGACTTTTAAGCTTAAATGTTACAAAAAAGGTTAAAGACTCGTGAACCTAGGAGAAAAAAATTCCTGACATGTTACAAGATCTGAACATTGAAGAAAATTGGCTCATAAGCAAAGCCATGTCGTAGAAGCTGAAATACTTTGGCCATAGTACACATAACATTGGCTTAAAATTAACAGCAATAGAAGGTTTGGTTTCTGGAATAGAAGTTGGGAGTCGACCAGCATGAAAATGGACACAGGGTATTTTGAGGCACCTTGAACATGTGGGTGAATAAGGCAGAAGAACTAAAAAGAGATCGAGAAACATTTTGGTTTGCCGTGATGAACGCAACATTCTGCAAATGATTTGCCACGTGATCATGAGTGTGTCCTCTGAGATCTCTTTGTTTTCTTTGCTTTGTATCAGTGATATGAATACTTTTCAAAATGTTTCTCACACTTATTTCAATTACCTGGCGTGAACAGTTCAGTTTGAACAGACGCGTATCCACATCTGAAAAGACTGGCTCAGAAGGGAGTGAGTAGAGGGTCTGAAAGACACTAAAATAAATAGGGTTAAAAGCGAGAGGATCGAACGAACGAACGAACGAAAATCTTTATTTTCAAAGGGTTAAGAATTGGATACGCAGGCCCGTCTGACATTCTGCCCTTCTTCTCTATTTCCTCTCATACATTCTTTCATTCAGTATCACCTATGAAGCAAATTTGTGACAATAAATGAACAGTAAGCATTAAAAATCATGAAAAATAATCAATAACAAATGACTCACTGAGGCAATGTTTAACATGGGCATTATAAATACCTAAGGAAGACGTAACGTTCCATACACACAGGATCGACTTTTGCACCAAGTTTTTCCAATATGGCTCTGCCTCTCCACAGAACGGATGGCCTGCAGAACTCCAGCTATAACCTCCGAAATTGTTGCATAATTTCTACGAGAAAATTGCACTTGTGAATCAATTGACGGAGTCCGAAAAAGAACCATTAATATGTGAAACAATGATCTCTCTAACATAATCACATAACATTTGTTAACTGAAATATCAAAAGACTAGGCTTAGAAATGTAAAGTATGGCCATTGTGGATTGTCTAATGCAGTGGTTCTCAACCTGTTTTGGCCCGTACCCCCCGTCACTATATTTTCAGAACGTTATCCCCCCCTTTCGTATTTCCACCCCCAACCCCCCCCCCTTTTTTTTATACAGTATACGTAATAATGGAAGCTAAATTTAATAGCATATACTAAAACAAGTCTAGACGTCTACATAAAACATGATTTGCGGGTCTACTTATGTTATAAAATGAATTTCAGAAGGGTGAGACGTAAAGAACCGTAAAGTGTGAAGGGATAAACAATATCAAGTAATCGGTTCTGGAATTAACGCCCATCTTGAAATAATCTTAACCCCCCCCCCCCTGGGGGGGGGGGGAATTCCCCACTGGTTGAGAACCACTGGTCTAATGTATGATCTCATTACAATAACGTGGATAGGCCTTAGGTTCATACCAGAATGCGATCGGCGTTGCCAGGAGTGGGTTGTGCTCAATATTAAAATTTCAAATCCCGAAACAACCACATAATCATTACAATAAGTTAAAAAGTTAGTTGCATATCCTTTACATGACGTAGCGGTCAACTCCGGTTTTTTTGGCCGTTTGTGATTCCTGGACACATTTACGTTCAGTAGTTTGCCACTGCTTTCTGAACGACCAGAACTCACACCATTATATGGAAACCAACACAAGGCGGTCTGCTGCCAAATCGGTTGCAGTTGTGTTTCTAACGCGGTGTGTGGGATTACGAATTTCGCCCACCCCTTCGCAACAGAGACGGCTACAAGTAACGTGGTAATTTTGTGACAGTTCCCATCATCTGACTGTGTCAAGGAATTTAACTAGAAGATATCGGCAATTTTAGTATATTTAGGAACCGGAAGTAATTGACTGAAATGGAGAATACGTCTGCTGCTTGACTCCCCTTGTGACTGCTAGAGACGGTCAGATAACAGGAAAGTCTGCGTCTTTGGGGGGGGGGGGGGATTGGTTTTCAAACAAATACGTTTTATCTGAGTTAACAAATGGCTAGGCTGTTGACTGTATTGGAAAATGTGAATATTAAGTAACTAAATAGGAAGCGTGATGGTAAAGTAACCTAACATTTCGGATAGGTTCTCATAAGGACATACAGTAAGTAAGTAAACGACCTTATACATTTTAAGGCGCATTGGGCAATTGGTGCTAGACCCACATTTTTAACCTTTCCAAAGGCATACCTGGATTCGAACTCGCCACCTCCAAATTACCTGCCTGCCCGGTGTTTATTTTTCGAATCTCTATCAAAGCGAGAATTTAAAAACCTGGGCCTCAAATCTCAAATGGGTGTCGAGAAATTATCATAGAAGTAAAGACGGCTTGCGTGATACTAACTGCATCAAAAATTGTCTGTTAGTCTGTACACTATGTGACTGGCACAAAATAGCCATATGCTTTTAGCGTGGAGAAAAGTCATGTTACCTCGCAATAACAAAGTAGCTTTACTTGGTCTTGTTTCGATGTGCTGGCACGCTGTTTGTTAGAGCAACGATGGGAAAGCATATTGAGTTATACGTTCCTGCTCTCTTGTGTTGCTCATGAATTCTAATTCCTTGTCTATGTCTTAAAAGAGAACCCACCAGTTCGTGTGGAATCATTTCTCCCATTACAGGGTCATGTCAAGTCCACAAATTTTAGTCAGTGTGGTGTGTGTTTATGTCATACTATATCATTTCATGCTATATCATTTCATGTCATGTCAGTTCATTCAATCGGAAGATTGGAATGAAATTAGTATGGACATGCCACTTTGATGACCTGTAAACCTGTTCTTGGGAAAATGATGTAGTGGTTTTCCCTTGTCTTCCACATAGCTAAAGAAATGGACAGACTACACAATTATTATTGTGGGTAGATGTGACGTCAGGTTATGACAAACATTATTGACATTATCTATATTTGTTTTTAAAATTTAATTAACAGTAGTGATGTAGTGGCTAGCACGCTTGCCAGCCGGCCCGATGGTCATGTGTTCAAATCCTCTTGAGGGGGAGACTTAACATAAAACCTGTGTTCCCAGGTCTCAACAGTCTAAAGTGGGTATCAGAAATGTTCCGGGAAGTGCCTCACCAGCCATCGAATGCTGACTAGTATATAACAATATGGAGGTAGCACCATGTAGCCAATACGTCTGAAATTGAGAAACAGGGTCTAATACTTGATTAGTGTTATTTATTTGACTAGTGTTATTTATTTAGAAAGATTGCTAACAGTTGTTTAATCATCTGTTCACTCAACAGGTTAGAATAACATGTGCTATCTTTAAGTAGTAAGATGATTACTTGTCCGAATCCTAAAAAGAAACAGCAATACAGATTTAATAGGCAACACCTGCAAAAGAAAATGAAATCAAAAAGAAGAAACACAATGAGATCGTTAACAGAGCATTTCCATTGGAAATGTCAAGTAATAATATCGACCTCGCGTATGTGGAATCAGTGCTAACACATTTTGTAAATGACATGTTAAATGGAAACTATCCCGAGTTTGCCTTTGAAAACTATTCTACATAAGTATTGTTTTGTCATAGTATCCGGTGTAATAGAATATGCCGCACTTTCCTGACATGTGACATTTTGAAAACAAGGAAATCCATTTTGTCAATAAAGGGCGCTGTAGAGTTAGTTGTTCAAGTTTATCCGCCCTGGCTGTTATCCAAATAGACAAGTAAACAGCCATATGTCACCACGGGCTATGGGTGGCTTAACCATTATGAAAAATAATCACGTGCTTAGAACACCGGGACAAAGTGGCACCATGTAAATAATAATAATAATGCTATGTCGAAGAGCATGTAAGATCATCGAACGCTCTCCCCAGGATTCCAAGTGATTCTGTTAAAGGCTATTCTTTTTCTCAGTACACTACTAGAACAGGTAATCCAGGCTTTGATGATTTTGCCTTTTCTCAACAAGTTTATTACAAAGTTATAACAAGCTTAAAATCTGCTGACATCTAATTTCTTTGATTAATTTATAGTGTTTCTTCACTTCTCTCATTGGATTTTATTTTGTATTGTTTTAAAACCCATTGCATTCTTCACATTCTACTGTTACCACGTGCTTCCCACGGAACAACGACTGCAGCAACAACAAACGCAATGAATAATAAAATATCTATAACATTACAAGTTTGCGTGTTACATTTGCAGAATTATCATCCAAGGTTTCGTTGCTGTCAACAATAGTGTTTTTATTGTAGCATTTTGCTGTCAGCTGTATTGTTTGAGTAGAATCATAGCCCTGTCAACTGTACTGTTTGAGTAGAATCATGACTCTGTCAACTGCACTCTGTGTCTATCGCACCATGTTTCTGTCAACTGTACTGTTTGAAGGTCAAGAAAGAAATGTTATTTTCTGTGGTGATTTCAACGCTAAAGGCAGATCATGGGGAAACATTACCTCCAACACACAAGGGGAGGAGCACGAGACCGCACTTGAAACCATTAACCTGGTTTGTATCAACAGTGGCTGTGTCACCAGGACAGCAAGCCGTCCAGGGGATGCGGGAGGACAGTGCTATTGATCTGGCGCTGGTTTCTCCTTCACTCACTACAGTGTGTAGATGGAGTGTCCCAGGACACCACGACATCGACCACCACCCTTGCAGCATATTGGTGGAGAAAGGCAGAACCAGGCAGCACAAGTTAACGGTCAAGACTTTCCAGTATGACAATATAATATAGGGCAAGATGTGGTGAGTAAAATAAGACGTGACAGGTCAGGAAAAAAAAGCTGGGAGTAGCCACCGTGGTGGAATCTTGAGGTGGAGAAGGCGTGGTTGGATAAACGTGGTGCTGTAAGGAGATGGCAAAATGCCAAGAAGAACAGAGCTGCCCATCCCAGTCCCTGCATGCACTTAGAAAGAGAGATGCACACAAAAGTGAGCCATTTAAAAAAACTGGTCAAGGCGGTTACAAGTGAAAAATGGACAGAGGTGTGTCAAAGAATAAGCACAGACAAGTCACTGAAATTGTTCTGGCGACTACATAAAAGCATGAGTGGTGTAGTCAAGAATAAGAGCATTTCTGACTTCCAAGGTGATGACCTCATCTGGCAGAGGACTGACGAGGACAAGGACAAAGCCCTCTTTGAACGCTATCTAGAGCAGAGCAACCAGACAGACATAAGAGGCCGAAATCTTGCCAAGGAGGTCACGTCAGACAGGTGCAAGGCCCAGAACACTTCGGATGAAGACACAGTGACAGTGAAAGAAATCAAGGCTGTGCTTCGACGATAAACAAACAGCGCTCTAGGGCCAGATGGCATAAGATACAACGACATCAATAGGTGTACCGACAAGGAGCTATAGTAGGTTCCGATTTGAATGCCTTAATTCACGATCAATTATTTTGAAAACAGTCTGTTGTATGGTTATGGAATTTTTCCAGCCGTCTTATATTTACCCCCACCCAAGGAATATGTATTTGATAGGTCCAAAAACAACTTAAATCATTGAAAGCGGCGACATTCCTTTGATGTTTTGCTGAACAACTAGTGATTTCTCGCTAAAAAAAAGTTATGTTTACGGTAATGGGGACCTGCAAATTCAGATGACACACAAAGGCGTATCCGGATTCGTATGGGAGAGGGTGCAATGAAAGAAGTAGCTTACAATCGACAGGGTCGGCTGCATTGCACCGGGTTTTTATCCCATATGGCTCAGTTTCTTTCCGCAGCGCGGAAAGCGTCGCACAAAGCACAAACTCCGTAGCTCCAGCGACGACCCTCGGGAGTCTCCGAAAAAAAAATGCACTGTTGAAATGAAGGACGCGGCCCGGAATCGAACATAAAACTTTCGGAGCCCGAGTCAGACGGCTTGACCACTTCACCACGGAGAATCCCGAGAGGGGTGCAATGTGTAATATTAGTAAAGACAGAGAATTTACAGAGGCACGGGGTAAATAATTTGTAAATTAACAGGAAAGTAGAAGGACTATATTTCTTACCTTATTTTTCATTTCCTTCTCGTTTCTTTAGCTGATGCTGATGCTGTAATGTTTAGGGCCTGGAATTCGTCTGAATAGTTGGAGCAAAATATCCCAGTAAGTGTGTACGTAGATTAAGGTCTGCGATCTGCTCAGACCTTAATCTGTGTCGGACGATTCCAGTAGGTTGATGATTGCTCTCGGTTGCATAAAATTCAATCCATCCTTTCTCCATAGTCCTCTTCCTCTTTCAACACATGGTCCTCACATTTTTTCCAGTAACTTTTATCAATATTTAATAGCGCGGACAGACAGACAGACAGACAGACAGACAGACAGACAGACAGACAGACAGACAGACAGACAGACAGACAGAAAGGAAGGTAGGTAGGTAGATAGGTAGGTAGGTAGGCAGAAAGGTAGGTAAGTAGATAGATAGACAGATAGACAGATAGATAGATAGATAGATAGATAGATAGATAGATAGATAGATAGATAGATAGATAGATAGATAGATAGATAGATAGATAGATTGATAGATAGATAGATAGATAGATAGATGGATGGATAGATAGATAGATAGATAGATAGATACATACATACATACATACATACATACATACATACATACATACATACATACATACATACATACATACATACATACATACATACATACATACATACATACATACATACATACATACATACATACATACATACATACATACATACATACATACATACATACATACATACATACATACATACATACATACATACATACATACATACATACATACATACATACATACATACATACATACATACATACATACATACATACATACATACATACATACATACATACATACATACATACATACATACATACATACATACATACATACATACATACATACATACATACATACATACATACATACATACATACATACATACATACATACATACATACATACATACATACATACATACATACATACATACATACATACATACATACATACATACATACATACATACATACATACATACATACATACATACATACATACATACATACATACATACATACATACATACATACATACATACATACATACATACATACATACATACATACATACATACATACATACATACATACATACATACATACATACATACATACATACATACATACATACATACATACATACATACATACATACATACATACATACATACATACATACATACATACATACATACATACATACATACATACATACATACATACATACATACATACATACATACATACATACATACATACATACATACATACATACATACATACATACATACATACATACATACATACATACATACATACATACATACATACATACATACATACATACATACATACATACATACATACATACATACATACATACATACATACATACATACATACATACATACATACATACATACATACATACATACATACATACATACATACATACATACATACATACATACATACATACATACATACATACATACATACATACATACATACATACATACATACATACATACATACATACATACATACATACATACATACATACATACATACATACATACATACATACATACATACATACATACATACATACATACATACATACATACATACATACATACATACATACATACATACATACATACATAGAAAGATAGATAGATAGATAGATAGATAGATAGATAGATAGATAGATAGATAGATAGATAGATAGATAGATAGATAGATAGATAGATAGATAGATAGATAGATAGATAGATAGATAGATAGACAGATAGATAGATAGATAGATCCCCGTCAGAAGCCGGGCCTTGTCAGCTAGTTTATTTATATAATCACGTTTCATGAAAGAACCCCCATTTGGAGACACCTCTGAATCTGCGCGCTGTTTGTTTCAAAACGGAAATCACGTGAAAATTTTAAAAAATGCGGGGACGTGTCTTGGTGAAGCTGTAATACTGTTAAAATGATGGACGTAATCTCTAAGTCGTGATTTATATACCGCATATAAACAAACTTTGAAATCTGCTGTAAAATCTCCAGAACAAAAAAATTTTTTGTTGGGTGGGCATAATGATAAGATTATATACTAAATCTCATCATTTTCCCTCAGTTGGTTACTGAGATATTGAATTGTATATTGAGGCAACAACAACCAAAAAAACAAAACATTATAGACGAACTAGCAGACGTGTACAACAAAAGTATAGGGAGTGCTAGCATCAAGGAGGAGTGGTCAGGAGGAGTGATCAGCTATCTGATTCCCTTGCCAAAGCCTGGCAAAGACCACACAAAAATTCAGGGATATCGAGTTATAACCATGCAGAATACAATAGGCAAGCTGCTGCAGAAGTTAATTGCCAGGAAAATATCAAGCCAGCTAGAGAGGCAAGGTGTTTTCCCACCTATCCTAGGTGGGTGCCGTCCAAAAAGAGAAACCTGAACGAATGCAGCAGTTTTTGCCCATGATGTCTATGCAGGTTTCCACTCAGGCATTGAAACCTTTGCTGCAGCGATTGATCTTGAGGACGTGTATAACAGAGTACCATTGGATTTTTTAATGCTTCAGCTTCTTGAACTCAAAATAAGTCCATTCCTCCTTAGTTGGATCGCTGCAGCCCTCTTCCAAAGCAAAGTAGTTTTTAGATGTGGCAGTTGGACATCGGAACCAACAACAATATATCCTGGCCTACCACAGGGATCACCATTATCTCCGGTACTGTTCAACGCCTACACTGTGAGAATCACCAGTGAGAAGATCACTGGACCTGTTAGGACATTGTCATATGTCGACGATGTTTTAGTGTATCGCCAGGGTAAGGATAGAGATCAGGTTGCTGTGGAACTACAAACCGAACTCAATCGCATAAGTACTTGGTGTGTTTAGGCTGGGGCAATGGTCAACCCAACAAAGGCAACAGTGACTTGGTTCTCGTTGAATAATCATATTGTCAACACTCCAACACCAACTGTAAATCTGTGTTCAGAGACGGTGGAAAGAACGCAGGCAATGAATTACCTGGGGATACGGTTTGATCGAAGCCTTGCTTATAATAAGCACATAGACCAGGTGATAACAAAGGCCAAACGGGGGTTGGCTGCTTTGCGGGTGATGGCGGCAGCAAACTGTGAGCAGCGCCATCTATGTCTTCTATACGAAGGGCTGGTCATGTCTGTTTTTGAGTATGCGATGGCAATCCTGACTCTCAGCCGTAAGTAGATAGAAAGGATGGAAAAGATACAGAATGAAGCTATGTGCATTATTCTTGGATGTACAAGAGATACAGCATGCAGGGCGATGCGCTACCTTCTTGATTTTCAAACCATTGAAGACAGAATACAAGTCTGCAGAGCTCGCGCCTACCTCAGAGTTAACGTTAACACACAACGTCTACTGGATAGTGAAATTATGAAGGTGAAGGGCAGAAGGTTAAAAAGAGGACGGTCGTGGATGGGTCAAGCCGAAAACATTCTTCAACAGGTGTGTTCACTTGATGACTTAGAACCTGGCGAAGAGTGGGTACAAGTGCCAACAGATTTCTGCACATCCTTTTCAGTTTGCATACAACTACTCAGAAAATGCAGACAAGATAACCCGGCAGTTGTGGAGGCGGAAGTACAAGCGTTGGTTTTCGAGAATTCGCTAGACGGTGATGCTGTCATTTACACAGATGGATCGGTCGTCCGACATGTGAGAAGCTCATGGGCCTTTAAGGCTCAGGCCGGAGGGAGAATTGTGAAGGAGGACTCTGGTGCTTTTGCTGAGACCACAAGCAGCCTGACTATGGACGTCATGGCAGTAAGTAAAGCAATAACATGGCTCGAGACACAGACATTCACTAGGGCATGTTTCCTTAGCGATTCAATGAACATGCTCAAGAGGATAGAGATGGTGGGGGAGGGGGATCCGAAGAGAATGGTTGCTGTCTCTGGAGCGGTCTCGGCTCACGAAGATTAGTTTCATCTTCGTGCCAGGGCATGCGGGAGTACAAGGAAATGAGCGGGCTGACAAGCTCGCAGGTAACGCTACTCTGGAGGGCGGACGCGCCATGGATCAGGCTGACACTCTGAATGCTCTACGAGAAGTAAGACTTTTGCGAGAACCAAGTGATGACTGTGAATCTACAACCATGGTCAGACTGCGAGAACAACAAATTAAAAGAGGGGTGGCCAAACAACAACACTACGCAGGAAGCCAAAGAAGACTGATAAACCAACACAGAACTGGTGTCGTTAGCCGCTACACGCTGCGGGATTTGCTGAGGAGGGGATCCAAGCACTTATGGGCTGAATGGTTCGATGTGCAATGAGGATGATCTATCAACTAACTAACTAACTAACCTACTAACTAACTAACTAACTAACTAACTAACTGCACTGTTTGAATAGTAGCGTGGCCTTGTCTATTGCTCTCTGTGTCTATCGCACCATGTTGCTGTCAACTGTATTGTTTTGTATAGTATTATGGCCTTGTCTATTGCACTCTGTGTCTATCGCACCATGTTGCTGTCAACTGTTTTGTTTGAATAGTATCATGGCCTTGTCTATTGCACTCTATCGCATCATGTGGCTGTCATCTGTACTGTGTTCGTGTAGCAGCATGCTCCTGTATACTGTACTGTTTGAATAGTATCATGGCCCTGTTTATTGTACTCTGTCTATCGCATCATGTTGCTGTCATCTATACTGTATTCGTGTAGCAGCATGCTCCTGTATACTGTACTGTTTGAATAGTATCATGGCCTTGTCTATTGCACTCTATCGCATCATGTTGCTGTCATCTATACTGTGTTCGTGTTGCAGCATGCTCCTGTCTACTATACTGTTTGAATAGTATCATGGCCTTGTCTATTGCACTCTATCGCATCATGTTGCTGTCATCTATACTGTGTTCGTGTTGCAGCATGCTCCTGTCTACTGTACTGTTTGAATAGTATCATGGCCCTGTTTATTGTTATCTGTGTCTATCGCACCAGGTTGCTGCCATCCGTACTGTGTTTGGGTAGTAGCACCAATCTATCAAATGTACTGTTTTCGGAATCAGTATACCTTTGTCACCTATACTGTGTTTCGATAGTAACCCTAAATTGTCACATATAATGCACTGGGTAATTGCTTAATCTTGTCAGCTGTACTGTATTTGAGTAGTAGTATGACCCTGTCCGCTGTATTGAATTTGTGGGCCAATGCTGCATCATTTGCATTTGATGTCTGTGGGGGAGTCCGGGATTCCAGGATAAACAAGAGACAGTGGCTGTGGCACATGACCTGGATGATGCTTACAACATTGTCAGGCATGATCGATTGCTATACACTCTGTTGGACATGGAGGTCTGCCCTTGGATTGTCAGATGGATTGTGGTGGTCCTTTATGACTGCGCAGGATTTCATGGACTTCTCACCCCTGTACTGCTGCATCTGGGCTGCCACAGGGATCTTCCATGTCCCCAGTGTTCTTCAACGTATACACTAGCAGCTATTGTGATACCAGAAATTAGTAGAATATTGACATTTCCAGATGATGTGCTAGTGTAAAGACAGAGAATAGAGAGGAAAAAATTGGCTGAAGACTTACAAACGGCAGTAAACAGGGTGGCGGAGTGGTGCAGGGAGGCAGGGGCTCCCAGACATGGCATCGGTTGTGTGGTATTCTCTGGGTAACCGAATCGTGAAGGCAGATGTCCCTTGTTTTATATTGAATGGATGTCGTCTTATGATGTCAGGTCTTAGTCATATATGACTAAGCTACTGCATGGCAGTAGACGGTACTACCTGCTTTCTCTTAGCGCCGAATGTTGGGCGGCGCTTACCAAACCCGACACCCGACATATTGCCCCGCTTCGGGCGGGAGAGCGCAATTGGGAGGGTACAGGCCTTATCCTGGTGAGAGGAAATGTAACCTAATGACAAAATGTCATGGCAGGGCAGACCAGGTCCTAAGCCTTATTTGGTAACTTGTCAAGGATCGAAGCTCAGACAGGCGGACAGTTAGAGCATTGCTTTGTTGATCCGGCAGCTTCTGCAGCTTGTTTTGTTCCAGATGTATTGGTGTTACCATTCCTCTGGAGTGAACTAGGCAGACCGAGAGAGGGATCATGCTGCATGGGCAACACATGGTCTCTATATTTTAGCACAGGCTTTGTGCTATGGAGAGGTATAACTCCATCCCTGGTCTTAACCGGTCTCGGAATCAAAGCGTTGCCTCTAACGGTGGGAGACACCTACAGGTGTCACTGATCAGCTACCGCCCGCCTCAAGCTGTGCAGCCCCCGGCTAATTGGGTGCTGAACCGCCACAGCCTGCCTGCTTCAATTGGTGCTTGGGGCTAGGACAAAATCTGAATCGCATACTGTAAAATCAATGCACAAATATTGTCTTACTTATTTGTCATTTTTAAAAACTACAATGCAAATACGAAAAAAAAGAATTCCTGAAGAGTAGTCTAATTATCAGAATTAAACCATTCTCAGGTATATCACAAACTGCACGCTATCTAATAATATATGATTCCTCTTGAACTCATTTGTAACAATTCCAAATGACACTGGAATAAACAATGCACAGTAATCTGTGGCGAGTTATGAAGGAAAGTAGTTCAGGGAACATGCTTATGCATATTCGAGCCTAATGCGATTTTATTGGCTGATTTAAAACCACAGAACATGGAAATGCAATGCAGTAAATATTTAAAAATATGGTAATGAATGCTTATAGGTATGTTAGAAAAGAATAAAGTGCATCAATAAAAGTAACACAAAAAATGTTGGCAGCAGTACCATTTTTATTACTCAGTTTTGTAATGATAATTTTCATTCGTATATCAGGTTATTCTTCTTTCTTCTTGTGTTGATTTGTATTCCCGAAAGAGCAATGTCCTCAACCGACTCACGTCAAGTACGCGCATCTCAGGCCACCTGTTGTAGCTCCCTCCGTGCTCTCTCCACATTATTCACCTCTTTATCTAATTTATTTCCCAGTGTGTTTTACATCTCCCTCTGTAATGTTATTAATGTTATTAACAAATTTCTCAGTGTATTTATGTATCCAGCGCCAGCGACTGCTCCTCATCCCATGATTCGCTAGGATGTCACTGCCACTATCAACTGTCGCCGGAATGTTACTGTCACTGTCAACTGTCGCTGGAACGTCACTGTCACTGTCAACTATCGCTGGAATGTCAATGCAACTGTCAGCTGTCCCTGGAATGTCACTGTCACAGTCAGCTGTCCCTGTAATGTCACTGTTACTGTCACTGAAATGTCACTGTCAACTATCGCTGGAATGTCACTGTCACTGTCAGCTGTCCCTGGAATGTCACTGTCACTGTCAGCTGTCCCTGGAATGTCACTGTCACAGTCAGCTGTCCCTGTAATGTCACTGTTACTGTCACTGAAATGTCACTGTCAACTATCGCTGGAATGTCACTGTCTCTGTCAATTATCGCTGGAATGTTACTGTCACTGTCAGCTGTCGCTGGAATGTCACTGTCACTGTCAGCTGTCCCTGTAAATGTGTCTACATAATATTTCATTCTGCAAATATGGTACATTAACATTTTGAACATAACAGCCACAACTTGCTTGCTTGCTTGTGTTCGCTGGCCGTGAACTCCAGCGTGAAGTCCTGTATGTCGGATGAATACATCCTGTTGTCCAACATCAATGTGATGTCATACCGGACCTGAGGTTTGCGTGAGTATCCGTTGTCCCATGTCTGGCTTATAGGTGTGCAGACTGGTGGTTCCTCGCCGTGCAGGCAGATACTCTCCGACCTCGGAGGAACCATCGATCCTACTGATGTTAGCCAGGTCCCCGAAGGGACCTATTGCCCAAGACGCATGGCGTGGGCGTGTCAGCAGGTCTTGGCCAGTATAGATCCCGGCCCTGGTGCCTTGGAAACACCTCTGCGTCCCGATGCCACAACTGAAACATTGCAAGATTTATTGCCCGGTGGATGTCGCTGCATCTCGTCAGGTGCATACTGCAGAGGTACAGTATATATCATTTGCAGTGAATACATGAATGGTAACATAAAGGTGTCGCTTGTTCTTTGCAGGTATTTGTGATCAACCCCAACTCGACTTTCTAGGCAAATTGTTGTTGTATTATTCATAGGCAAATTGTTGTTGTATTATTCATTGGCAAGTTGTTGTTGTATTATTCATTGGCAAGTTGTTGTGTATTATTCATTGGCAAGTTGTTGTGTATTATTCAAAGGAAAGTTGTTGTTGTATTATTCAAAGGAAAGTTGTTGTTGTATTATTCAAAGGAAAGTTGTTGTTGTATTACTCAAAGGAAAGTTGTTGTTGCATTATTCAAAAGAAAGTTGTTGTTGTATTATTCAAAGGAAAGTTGTTGTTGTATTATTCAAAGGAAAGTTGTTGTTGTATTATTCAAAGGCAAGTTGTTGTTGTATTATTCATAGGCAAGTTTATGTTCAGGAGTTTCCATTGCTTTCTGAATAAGACGTCAACGATGATTGTTCAGTTACTCACTGCAATCTGTACATAACTACAGGTTGCAACTGACGAGACGCAATGAAATATGTCAGGCAATAAATTGTGAAACCTAGTGGTTGTGTCTTCTGTGTTTGAATTCCCTATGAGAATACATTTATATATATATATATATATATATATATATATATATATATATATATATATATATATATATATATATATATATATATATATATATATATTCATTGGCACCTTGCCGTCTTGACAGACGATAGTTTGTGCTTTAAAAAGGCATAATAACTTTTACCTATGGCGGTAGCGAATGTGACTGATAAGGCCGATTTGCGCTGTAAATGTCCGTTCACAGTGGGTGCATGTGAACACATGGTCATTTCCACCATCATGCACCATCTTACGTCTCATACGCTTGGTGTGTGACTTTTCTGCAATAATTTTCCCCTTTGTCTTTATTCCATTTCTGATGTTTGCCGTTCAGTGGCGACGTGCTCCCAATGTGCATTATCAATGCCTGTATCAATCATGTCCCGCTTACGCACATCATATCTATATCTATATCTATGTGTGTGTGTGTGTGTGTGTGTGTGTGTGTGTGTGTGTGTGTACGCACGCGCAAATAAACGACTAGTCAAGGACCCTTTTCACACCTTCGATATGTGCTGCTAGTCCATATTTGTATGGAGCAATCGCTACTCAAACATTGACCTGGTCAATATCACAATGATTTCGTGAATATTATTTTCTAATAAGTGTCGGAAAGTCGACGTCTGTGGCTTAGTGGTAGTGAATGCATTCCACAATCCCGACACACCGGGTTTGAAGTCAGCTGCATGAGATTTGGGAGCAGATCGCTTTGTGATGATTTTCACAATGGCATGAGCGTCGGTCGTTTAGTAAAGAGAAGGCAAGCTGTAAATACATCCCAAGGTTGAATGCGCGTTCTATAAAGCACATACAACTAAGTTCCCCCCCCCCCCCCATTGTTGGAATAGGATTTTGTGTGATTGATTGATTGATTGATTGATCTAGGAACCGACATCACAGCATTCGGGGCATTCCCATAGGCGCTCAGTCTCCATCCTCAGCAGCCAGCGAAGAGTTCCAACACCAATAGTACCAGTAGCAATGTGATTATGTGATTGCTAGCCTTCAATGTGTATGTTGTCTAGTGAGTACTCTAGTGGCTACTTCCAGCTTCTACTTCTATGGTTGTCTAACAATACATCTGTGTTTATTTATGAACTGTGATTAAGAGGTGCTGTGACTTCCTCGAAGTAGAACACAATTGGTACGATTCACACTATGGATGGAGTGTATATTTATACCACTATAAAGCCGAGTTCGGAACACTGCACCTTATCAATCATGAGATAGTGAATCATACATTCAGCCTTCATGGAGAAAGAGTAGCACCTAGGAGAAGACAGAATTCGTGTGCATGTATGTATCTTTCGTCAACAATCGCTGGGCAGTTGGGTGTAGTAAAATCAGATCAGTCTAAACTGACTGCTGCATAGACTAAATTTCAAAATCAGAAACCCGACCCCGGAAAGGTCAGCAAGCGTGCCTGTCCAAATAGTTCCATTCCAAACAGAAGCTTGATTATTTGTTCAAATCAGTACAGCTTTGGGGTTCACTCCGCCTGCTAACGATGCGCACAGACAATGTTCATGATCTTCTGGGAAGAAAAGGTAAAGAATAAGGTAACTGAGACACAACCTCATTATATCTGTGTCTATAATATATGCCGGCTCTGTAGTGAAGGGCTTACGAACGCAGTTCGTAATCCTGCATATTGCTTTCGAAACACAGCTGAGGGCGATTTGGCAGCAGACTGCCTTGCGTTGGTTTTCATTCATTGACATTGATGTCGGTCTATCAGAAAGCAATGGCAAATTATTGAATGTAAACTTGCCAAGAGATGACAAACTCTCAAACATTTGGGGTTGATTGCGACGTCTTGTACAGGATATGCAACCTATTTCTTCTCCTCCTCCTCCTCCTTCTTCTTTTTCTTCTTCTTCTCCCTCTCCTTCTAATTCTTCTGCTTCTTCTTCTGCTTCTTCTTCTTCTTCTTCTTCTTCTTCTTCTTCTTCTTCTTCTTCTTCTTCTTCTTCTTCTTCTTCTTCTTCTTCTTCTTCTTCTTCTTCTTCTTCTTCTTCTTCGAGATTATGTGAAATCTTAACACTTCAGTATCTGCCGTGGGATTACCGTTTTACTCACGACAAGAATATGTATAGCATGTGGATGGATAGATAGGCTAAACAAAATTGGAACCCTAAACTTCAAATAAAATACGATATGTTTCCAACAGATGGGATAGCTAGTTCTCTTCGTTGTCGCTGTTTATTCACATGTATTGTATTTGGAATTTATGAAGATATTATTCAGAAAGCCCAGACAACATAAGCATAATCTGAAATCAGGGAATTCATATATTCTTCTGACGCCATTCTTGTATTCAGTTTCAGACGAAAGATAATGCATCGATTGGTTTGGCAAACCAAAGAATGATCATCAAAGATCTCAGCTTTGATACAACTTCCCGAGAACTATAAACTTGTCATGTTGTCAATTTCAAACGGAGACAATTTACTGCACACTCCGAGGAGATAACTCACATACCGGAAAGCGTGGGAGGTCATGACTCGCCATTTCACTCGATCATCAGCGTCGTGGATCAGCTCAGTTTTCCTGTCTCGTCCATGCCATGTGGCCAAGCCTTCCAGGTATTTTCCTCTCGGTCTTCCTCTTGGTCTGTTCCCTTCGATCTTGCCAGTTGTCACCAAGTTCTCCAATCCATTTCTTATCATCATCATCATCATCATCATCATCATCATCATCATCATCATCTTCCACTTCTGCCGTCAAGCGTCGTGGGGAGGAATAATTTGCGTTCCAGCGCCCGGTGGACGGCACTGGATAGTGTCATTCCGTGTGGTTGCACAATGTCTCTGATGTCGTCAATCCATTTTCTTCTTGGACGTCCTCGTGGTCTCGTCGCAGATGATCTTTGATGTAAGGCCAGTGATGGTAGTTGCTGATGTTGCATTCTAACGACATGGCCAAACCACTTGATCTTCTGTCTTTCAATAAATGTGGCACAAAGTGTTGATCCCACAGTCTGTCTGATAGTAGCATTTCTTACTCGGTCTCGGATTGTTAAGTTGGCAGCTCTCCTCAGGCATCTCATTTCGCAGGTGTTGATTTTGCGAAGGTGTAATTTGGATACAGTCCAGGTTTGAGATTGATAGCATAGGGTTGGTGTGAATATGCTGTTTATTATCTGTCGTTTTGCGGACATGGGTATGTTTGGATGCTTCAGTAAGGGTGATAGTTGATATGTAAGTGCACTAGCTTTTTGACATCTGATTTCAATTTCTCTGTCCAATCTGCCATCTTCTGTGATCATACTTCCAAGGTATTTGAATTCTTTAACTTGTTTCAGAGGTGTGTTATTTATCTGTATACTTAGTGGGCCTGGCGATCTGCTAACTTGCATTACTTCGGTTTTGGCTGTGTTTATACTCATATTGTATCTGCTGCAGGTTGAACTCAGATTAGTAATATGATTTTCTCATAACATGTGAAACAATTTTTGACTGTCTACGTCTAATTTCTCTAATCGGTTTATGATGTTCATTTGTCTGCTGTAGTACTTGGTCATTGGTTTTTCTTTCTGTCCATGGTATTCTTTGCATTTTCCTCAGAAACCACATTTCTGCAGCCATCAGATGTTTTTTCAGTTTGACTGCTCATTGTCCAAGTTTCACATCCATACAAAAGAACAGGCTGTATGTATCCCCTCAACACTCTTTTTCTAGTTTCAATTGACATCTTTTTATTGGTCAGAATGTTTTTCATCTTGCTAAAGGCTACTTTCGCCATGGCGATTCTTGTTCTAATATCTTCAAGGCATCTCCCATCAGATGTTATGACTGTTCCAAGATAATTGTACCGATTCACTTGTTGAAGAATATTTCCATTTACTTGTATATTACATTGTGGCACTTCTTTCTAAAAGTCACCTAAATGCAACTGATCTAATTGAAAATTACCTGGATGCAGCTGTTTTCGTTAAAAGTCACCAAGATTTAAATGATATGGTGTTATTTGCAGGAATCCCAAGGGATTGTGCTCCGTGTGATGGACGTTCCTATTCCTGTTCTAAAGCCTTGGCGAAAAGTCTTATTAGGAGGACATATGGGAGCATACGATATTTCGTGAATATCTCTAGAGATATAGACTGTCACAGAAATGAAGGGCAGAGTGCCAAATACTAATCTAGGCAACGGGTGTATATGAGATGCAATATACAATATCATGAGAACTGTGAGAATAAAGTCACAGAACTCAATTTGTATTCGACTGCGCGTTTATAGATAATACATGTCCTTATTTGTGAAGCTTGTGAAGCTGTCGGAAACGGATTTTGTTGTATGAATAATGTTTGCTCTTAAGCTTATTGGTGTGGTACTCTCGTTAATGCCAGGATTACTGATGTTTCCTCACTTGTTCTGAGATATGATGTTTATGCATAGTTCTTTGCTTGTCACCGCTGCTTCAATGGCCTGTCTGTTAACATAAATCAGCAGCAGGTCAGTGCTAGCCACACTAAGGTTTACGTCCGTACATTATTTGGTAATCCTGTTTGGCCCAGAACAATTATTCATAACCATTGGGCTACTTCTGGTCGATTATGGTCGTCTCTAAGAAGAAAGAAATACCACAAAAAGGATACATGGGAATATTCTTAAACAAGTGAATCGGTACAACTATCTCAGGTGCCTTGAAGAGATTAGAACAAGAATCGCTATAGCAAAGGTAGCCTTTCTCAGAATTGACAACATACTGACTCATAAAGAGGTGTCATTTGCAACGAGAAAGAGTCTTGAAGTAGTGCATAGAACCTGTGCTCTTGTATGGATATGAAACGTGGACGGCAAGCAGACAAGCTGGAAAACATTAAATGGCAGTGGAAATGTGGTTTCTGAGGAAAATGCAAACAATACATTGGACAGGCAGAAAAACCAATGATCAAGTCGTACAAGATTAAAACTGCAAACAAATTACAGAAATTAGACGTAGACAGTCACATATTTGGGCACGTTATGAGAAAAAATAAACTACATAAATTGGCGACAACTCGCAAGATTGAGGGGAAAGGAACAAGGTGAAGACATGGAAGTAAATATATGTATGACTTGACCACATGGTATAGTCGGGACAAGAACACAGAGCTGATCCACAACTCTGGTGATTGTATGAGACGGCGAAACATGACAGCCCACGTTTACCGGCATGGTACATAATGATGATGACGACTTCTGGTCAAGATGGCCTCAAAAGGGTACGCTGTGCAGTAGCCAATGGTCCAGGAGTACAGCGCTCAACTACTCTGAAGGCGACGTCACTTATTATGCCGTAACCTAGAATATGTGAGAGGATGCCTTGGTGGATTGGTTAGGACGTTTCGCTGACAATAGCAAGAGCGGGGGTGGACAAGAGGCTCAGTGTCAGCTTTCGAAACTCCTAGCGGGAAATAAAGGTTACGTAAACCTCCATGCGCCGGTCTCTCTGGCTGTGGGATTACAACACCTTCTCTCTGTAATCCCGTTTATCACGCAGAGTCTCGTAGCGGAGCGAGAGCTGAGGCGGTTCGACCCCCGCTCGTGACTTGCGGGATACTGAGCCGGCCGCTCAGAAAGCAATGGCAAACTACTGAGCGTAATCTTGCCAAGAGATCAACATACAGCTGAAAGATGCTGGTGTTGACAGCTAAGTCCTGTAAAGGATATGCTAAAAAAAAAAAAAAAAAAAAAAAAAACCTCCATGCACTCAAACCTAAAATGTGGGATGGCCGTAACATTTCACATATCCACACTAGGTTCATGCTACTGGAATACTTTTTTTAAAGAATATGTCAGGGTTTTGTAACACATTCCAAACTCGGTCGACAAGGTAATACACACAGAAGATGTTAGCCTACTAGGACGACACACCGGAACAGTCCCGCTTCATCGGTCGCGAGACATGTGCTCGAGAGTGGTCATGTGGTTCAGACAGTGTCTTCCGTGTGTTGTTCAACACACAAAGTAGTCGCTTGTTAATGGTTTCAGAAGCTAAATTGATCAACCTACGTAAACCGGCCTTGTGAAAGCAGAAATACATGTTTGTTTGTTTGTTTTAAATTGTTGCGTATCCCTTACGGGACGTTGCAGTCAACACCAGCATTTTTCAGCTCCTGTTGATGTACTAGGCAAGTGTTACGTTCAGTAGTTTGCCATTGGTTTCAGAACGACCGGCTCCCGTAACAGCACGTTATAACACAACGCGACACGGCCTGCTGCACAAATCGGTCGCAGCTGAGTTTCGAACGCCTGGTACCCGGCTCACGAACCGCGTTCGCAAGTCTTTGGCCACGGAGACCGGCTAGACTTGGTGGATTGGTTAGGACGTTTCGCTGACAATAGCAAGAGCATCAAAAGACATGTTAGTCAGTTTAAAATTACCGTGCTAGACAATCGACATTACTGTGCGAACATGTGTATATTTCAGCTTGAAGGAGTTATCTAGTTATTTCACTTTACACTGTGTGACTTCTGCAGTATGTACCTGACGAGATGCAGCGAAATATGCCAGGCAATAAATCGTGCATCTATTGTTTGTGTCTTCGTTATTCAAATTCACCACGGGAAAACATTGTTTTGAATATGTGAAAGCTCTAAATTTCACAATCCAATTGTAGTATCTGCTATGGCAGGGGTTCTCAACTGGTGGGGAATTCCCCTCCCCCCGGGGAATTTTAGGGTTTCCAAGGGGGGGGGGGGGGGAAATGAAGACCATTTCAAGATCGCGTTAATACAAGAACCGATTACTTGATATTGGTTTTCCCTTCATACTTTACAGTTATGTATGTCTCATCCTTCTAAAATTCATTTTATAAAGTAAGTAGACCCACAAATCATGTTTTATGTGGATGTCTAGACTTGTTTTAGTATATGCTATTAAATTTACCTTCCATTTTTACGTATACTGTGTAGGAGTGGGGGATTTTTAGATAGGAAATATGAAAGGGTGGGGGTAATGACGTTCTGAAAATACGGTGAAGGGGGGCACGGGCCAAATGTTTGATAGGAAGAGGGGGGGGGGGGATGACGTTCTGAAAATATGGTGAAGGGGGGCACAGGCCAAATGTTTGATAGGAAGGGGGGGGGGGGGGGAATGACGTTCTGAAAATATGGTGAAGGGGGGCAAGGGCCAAAAAAGGTTGAGAACCACTGTGCTATGGAGTTACCTTTACGAATATCGCCATCTTGATTATGTATCCACAACAATAACAAAACCCCAGTACAACAGCCAGTCCCCTTTTGGTAGACCAGTATATTCCACATAGCTAATATTAAGTGTCACACCATTATCTAATATTACTGAGTCGTGTAGTACTGGTGTTTGCATTTTGCCCATGCCTTTATAATGCATATCTTTTATATTGTTGCTGTTCTCTGTTAGCCTTGAATGATGTGTGAATGAAATAATGAAAGAGAGTGATAGAAGGGCAGAATGTTAGGCGGGCCTGCGTGCCCAATTCTTAACCCTTTGAAAATAAAGTTTTTTCCTTCGTTCGTTCTTGTCAACTGGCGAAGGCGTTCGTGTCTCTCCACAGGTCTCTTTCATTGGTATTCTGGATCGACTCTACTGATGATATTCCACGGTGTTATAGTAGTAACATGAGCGATGCTGTTTTTCTAATATATTTTCAAATGGTAAAGAGGTAAAATGAGCAATTCTGTATTTCAAATATATTTCCAAGTGCTATTGAAGTCAGATGGGCAATGATGTATTTCTAACATGTTTCGGAGTGTTATAGAAGTCAGATGAGAAATGATGTATGTCTAATATATTTTTAAGTGTTATAGAAACTATATGAGCAAAGCTGTCTTTCTAATATATGATATTCCCGAGTTATAGAAGTAAGATGAGAAAAGCCGTATTTTAATAAAATGGGGAATACGATCAAAGGCATTGATCTTCACTCAGAAGCAGAGATCTTTACTTTATTTTTATCATTGCCGGTAAATGTCTTTGATTTTTTGTTTTCCTCGGGCAATTTCACTGGTAGGTTCTCCGGCGATTGATATTTCTGTGTATGTTAGTAATTCAGAAATACGTATGACACCTTGTTGCCTTGTGATGTTCAAGACTGGGTGCTCCGTTTCCAATAGCCATTCAGCAACGACATTTCCCTGGAACTGGCGACTGTACACGTCATCATCTGCATAAAATGGCAACGGAATTTTCGGGCACTCAGAAAGTACACATAAAAATTCACTGCATGAGTTGAGTCACACAAGAGATAAGCCAGCTGGTTGATGAGATATTTGGCTGCGTAGGCACGGGTCAGGGGCGTCGCATGCCAGCTGGTGTTAGCCACATGGAAGGCACATAATGGAAACAAAAACACAACAAACACTAGCGTGGAAGTAAACAACATAAGCATTATTTGCCGCTGAACCGAAACATAATAATTAGTCTGCTTGTTCGATGTCTGATTGTAAGCTTCTCCCATAGAATGCCGTATTCGAAATGATTTCCGGATAACCAACACGATGAGAATATTACACAACGCAAGCACTAAAAATGGGATGAAGGCGAACAAAGAAATGTTTGTCCAGTAGACAATGAATAATAGTTTAACTAAGCTAGTATTTCTAGTGAATTCACAAAGTCTAAATTTTTCGTTAAATGAAAAGATCCACAGAATAGGGCTGTAAGCGCCCGCAATAACGGCTCCCACTAAACAAACGGCGAAAGATGAAGTTTTTGAATTCAAATATTTCTTGAGTTTAAGAGGATACCTGACCGCCACAAGACGTTCAACTGCCATGAGAACCAAAATCCAGTTTGCGAATGTTGCTAGAAAATTCCCTAAAAAGTATAAAATTCTGCAGCCGACAATTGTTACGTTGACCTGGTTTTTGTTCAGTTGGTATATGATTGTCTTCACTAAGATAGCCAGGTTGTCCACACCGGCTAGCAGTACAACGTAAAGAGTGAATGAGCCGAAACTTCGGGCTCTGGTGATGGTGATGATTGTGGCCAGATTACCAGGGAATCCAATGATCAGAATCACCCACAAATAATACTTGTTAATGAAGAAAGCCACGTTTATGATGTCGTCATATCCACTTTCCGTAACATATGTGGAAACATTAGCATACACATTAATAATGGTTTGGTGTTCAGTTGTATTGTAATACATGATTGCACGTTTAGTCATGGAAAAGCGACACAAGGCGGTAGTTCCATGTATGAATTGTAACTCTGTTAACACAGCCAATGAAGACTGGTTCAAGATATACCAAACACCGCTTACAGTGGCTCCAGAAGTTGAGACTTTTCAAACCAGGTTACGTACCATGTATGCCTCCTAATCCATTACAATATTTCTGGTGCGGCAAGAAGTGACTAGAGGGTGCAGTCGACACTCAATACTCCGAGGAAAGGCCGGATGGATGCATTGTAAGACAACAACTGGTTCCATTAGTATTGGCTCTTCACTGGTTGTTGAAGACAGGGATTGAGCACGTATGGGAATGTTCTGAGTTCTGTGATGTCGGTTGTCAACTCAACTCCAGTATTTCTTCAATTACTAATAATTTGTGTGTTGACATGTCTAGGAATTTTCTAGTATAAGTCAATTTGTAGCTTCAAATTACTGTTACCAATTAACATCCAAAACGTACTCTGAAAATTACGCTTCTTCAAAGACGATGTTTAGAGAGTGTAATCTACGAGTTAATACACTATCGTAATGTTTAGTCACCAATTAATCATTTATCCATATATTTAAAGGCAACAAATTAATGGTGTTAGCAGGCTGGTTGGTCTCCATACCATAGATTCAAACTGCATAGCACAGTATTACACACGGTAAAACTGGATTTCTACAGAAGCCAAGACCACTGGTTTTTACAAATTGGTTGACGTCAATCTCCCAACTCCTAGGCATACATTTGTGCTGGAGACTTGTATTGAGGTACACGTAGTATCACAGCTGCACGTCAGGACAGTGAGATTCTGGTTCTGTGTGCCAGGGCAATGAGATGGTTACTGTATTCATTGCTTCAGATTGGCGATTATTTGTTGTTGTTATCCCGGAAACTCTCACAGGTATCCGACCACCAGTACAAAGTTCTAGTTAGTGTTTCCTCGAGAACGGGAATATCGAACTGGATCTGTAAGAAGAACAAAAACATATTGTTTTATAACATGAAAATCATGTATACATTGCAAGCTTTTAAAATAACTAATTTGTTGTTGATACTAGTCACAGTCCTCATTTACACTGCTGCAGATAGGCCGCTTGGACAGATACTGTACTGTTATGTAACTGCATATTATGTATCAGTATAAAGAAAACAGTATACAAAGTGGCTATACACGTAAGCATGATTATGAGTCATTGTCCTTGAAAGTTAGAAAAAAGAGTTCTTGCACGTTACATAAAACCAGTTGTAACATAAGGTTGCGAATCCTGGACAATTAGTAAATATTTGATTAACGAAGACACAGACAATATATTGCACGATTTATTGCCTGGCATATTTCGTTGCATCTCGCCAGGTACATACTGCAGAATTCACACAACATAAAAGTAAAATAACTAGATAAATCCTTCAAGCTAAAATATATACATGTTCGCACAGTAATGTCAATTGTCTACCACAGTAATTTTAAACTGACTATCATGTAGTTCTGTTTGCACAAAACTGGCCTATGTAGATTATTCATTAAAAAAAAACATCCGCGTTAATGATCATTCGAACACATGGCCCCAGGGCCGGCAGATAAATTTTCAAACCTTGCGCTAAGGTGATTACATTACAAGAGTGATTCTATAGAACCCGAATTCTTGACATTCATAATGTCACATATATGTCCAGTAGAGACAATACGGGCAATATCAACATCACAAGTGCATTACTTTCACACAGACAATCATGTGCCATGAGGATTAGAGTATACAACCATGACTCACCACCTCACACAATCTGCATGATGATAGCATAATTGTCTTGCTCTCTAGTTACAGGAGTGTGCACCAATCTCGACATTGCATACAAATTCAGTTTTCCTCCGCAAATATCAAATTAAATTTGACATTAAAATAACGAAACGTTGTGAATTCAACATCACGAGATTCTTAATTCAAATTTATGCTTCTGCTTCGTTAGATTCATAATCCAAAGATTTTAAGTTTTTATTGGGTTTTGTGTCGTCGTTTGCGATGTGATCACACTACAGTAGTTACCGATTAGTTGCAATATCTTCCTCCGATGAATAAAACAAAATGTAGTCTCGTGACAAATGTTGTAGTTGGACTGAGAAGCGTTAGACTGTCCCACATTGTAGTAACAAGCACAAGATCCTTTTACTCGCCTTAATGCACACTAAGCATATTTTGCAACATAAAAGAAAAAAATGATGCCTTCAATAAGACCTGGAGATTAGTGCAGCAGAAACTTCTGCATATGTGGGACTCCTGGCTGACAAACAAAGCTGATGAGATTCAAGGCTTTGCTGACAGACATGATATGAAAAACTTCTACGACTCACTGAAAGCGGTCTATGGTCCTACATCACCAGGCATAGTTCCCCTCCTCAGTGCAGATGGGGGAACATTGGTCACCGAGAAGAAATAAATCCGTCAACGCTGGGCAGAGCATTTCAGCAACATCTTAATACAACCCCCTCTTTCGATGATGAAATCATTAACTGCCTTCCTCACGTCCTAACCAATGATACTCTTGATGACCTGCCAACTATAGTGGAAGTAAACAAAGCCATCCAGCAACTTTCCAGTGGCAAAGCGCCTGGCCCTGACTCCATCCCAGAAGAGAATTACAAGGCAGGTGGGCCGGTCCTAATAGAGCAGCTTCACCAAGTCTTTACAAACATATGGGTGAACGAGATCATGCCAAAAGATTTCAGGGACGCGTCAATAGTCCACCTTTACAAACGTAAAGGAAACCGCCAATTCTGTGACAACCACTGAGGTATCTTCTTGCTCTAAATTGCAGGGAAGATACTCACCAGAATTCTTCTCAATAGCCTCACAACCTATCTCGACCAAGGTCTTCTTCCTAAGAGTCAATGTGGCTTCAGAAAAGAACGAGGAACTGTTGACATGATTTTCGCTGCAATGCAGCTGCAAGAGAAATGTCAGGAACAGAACTCCGAAATGTTCTCAACTTTCATTGATCTTACTAAGGTTTTTGATGCGGTCAGCAGGGAAGGACTGTGGAAGATTATGGCGAAATATGGTTGTCCACGAAAGTTTTTTTCCAAAACGTGAGGCTATTTCATGATGGTATGCAGGAAAGAGTTCAGGAAAACAGTGAGCTGTCTGAGCCCTTTCCTGTTACCAATGGAGTGAAGCAAGGCTGTGTCCTGGCACCAACACTGTAGAGCCTTATATTTTCAGTTATGCTGACGCATGCCTTGGAAAACATCGACACTGGAATAGACATAAACTACCGCATGGATGGAAATTTGTTCAGTCTCAGAAGGCTGAAAGCTAAAACCAAAACTAACAGCGAGACCGTCAGAGAGCTGCTGTTTGCTGATGATTGAGCTCATAATGCCAACTCAGAGGCAGACATGCAACACAATGTTACAGCTTTCTCATTTGCCTGTGCCAATTTTGGGCTCAATATCAACTTGGAGAAGACTGTACCAGCCAGCTCCAGGGATTAATCACACCGTGCCGAATATCAAAGTGAATGGTCATAGAAGTGTTGTGGACAAATTCACCTATCTTGGCAGCACTGTGTAACAAGCTTCCACAATTGATGACGAAGTGAATGCAAGAATCTCCAAGGCTAGAGCGGACTTTGGCAGACTGTACAAGAATGTGTGGGACAGAAATGGAATAAGCCTGCAAACAAAGTTAAAAGTCTACAAAGCAGTTGTATTATCCACACTGCTATATGTTTGTGAAACCTGGACTGTTTATCAGCGACACGCTAAGAAATTAAATCACTTCCACACAGTCTGCCTTAGGAAGCTTTTGAAGATTAAATGGCAAGACAAGATCCCAGTCACTGAAGTCCTAGAAAGAGCGTCACTTGACTCGCATGCCAGATCTCAGGCTCCCTAAACGAATTTTTTACAGCGAGCTGCGTTATGGTAAACGCTCCCAAGGCGGCGCAAAGAAACCGCTTTAAAGACGCTCTGAAGATCTCACAAAGCTCTTTTGGAATTCATCATGGTACTTGGGAGACTCCTGCCACAGACCGAAATTCGTGCGTACATCATTACGCAAGGGTGCAGTCACTTGTGAAACAATCAGGACTGCAAGAGCTGTGAAGAAAAATCTGGACAGAAAAACCACTGCAGGAGATCCTCCTCCTGGAACGTCAAGCATTCTTTGCCCACATTGTCAAAGAACATTTCGAGCCAAAATAGGCCTTATCAGCCATCTTAGAACTCACGGCCCCATACTTTCAACCCCACTGGATGAAATGAATGGTCATCATCATTCTTGATGGACAAACAAGAACATACCTATAGTTTATACAGATCACTGGGCCCTTGTAAGTGATGTGGTCATTATCACGCTTTCTGTCGTCACTTTCCTAAGACATTTCCTGTGTCCCAGTTCATGCTTGGTCGACCTTGGGAGTTCAGTGAATTGTAACAACCCATCCCCAGGAAGGTTTAAATCCATGACCGGTAGGCAATTGTCTAGCCGCGACGCTACCGCGACCTCTGTCATATATTACAGATTGCGGGCTAATGAAGTGGGGTGGGGCGTTTCCCTCCCTCTTCGCCTTTCCTTTCCAGAAAATTCCCAAAAGTTTACAAAATAATATGAGGCTCCGTGTACTCCAGAAACACAAGAACCGATGAGGACCGAGCCTTAATCACCGTCGTCTTGAATTGCAAGCGAAATTAACTACTATACCAGTGGTTCTCAACCTTTTTTTTTTAACCCATGTACCCCTTCACCATATGTTCAGAATGTCATTCCCCGCTTTCATATTTATCCCTAAACATCCACCCCCGGCCCCTAAACAGTTACGTAAAAATGGAAGTTAAATTTAAAAACACATACCAGAACAAGTCTAGACGTCTAAATGAAACGTGATTTGAGGGTCTACTAACGTTATAAAACAAATTTCAGAAGGGCGAGAAGTATAGAATCGTAAAGTATGGAGGGAAAAACAATATTAAGTAATCGGTTCTTGTATTAACGCGATCTTGAAATAATCTTAAATCCCCCACTGGAAACCCTAAAATTCCCTCCTGGGGAATAAATCCCCCAGGTTGAGAACGACTGCACTATACTAACGAAGACTTTGATAGACAATTACGCTGATAATGTCACGAGCACGGTCGGGCGTGGGTTCGACGCCAGGGAAAGTGAGAGAAAGATTGGCCACCAATCCTTCAGACCTGCAGAATGATATGGCGCTATAATATCACTATCCCACAGCAGGAAACTGCTTCGGGACAATTTTGAAGAAAAACAATGTTACTAATGCAGCGATATATTATAGAAACATTTCTAGAAATTGTTGAAACGCCAACTGGTCACCGCAACTCATTACGCCATTATCTCGTGGTATACGTTCTGGATTAAGATGTAGCAGCCCTGCGGATGTCATAGACAGGAGAGATTTGAGTTGAGCTAAGAAACGACATTGCACTCAGGCATTCCCACGCACTCCCCGCACCCTCGTTCAACAGCCAGCCAAATCAGGAGAAAATAAGGCAGCAGTGAGTGACTAAAGGATCTGGCTTAAAAAGTCAGTGCTCCGGGGAAAAGTCAGATGGACACGTAATAACGCAACATCTGGTACCATTAGTATTGAGAATCATCGCTGGGTATTAAAGATTAGGACGAAGAACAAATGGGAATGTCCTGAGAGTTGTGATATAAGTTCCTGGCTCAACTCAACCCTACTGCATCATTTGCCATGCCATTTTCTTTTGGCTATTTGGTTAAGTAGCCCACGGCGATCCAACACTGACTGAAGAGAAACGATTGGACCATCTCTTTTGTTGTAAATAGCAGTGGGCATTCAGTGTCGTATCTCACTGGGTATCGAGTGGAAGTTTGTTGACAACGAAATACCTACAATCTGTGAATGAAACATCACCATTCATCAGCATCATCATCTAGTGCCTTGCCGACTGGCGTGGGCGATCAAGTCTCTCCACAAATTGCGATCTCAAACGTCATGGATCGATTCGTGTGTTGACTCCCTTCCGTGCCATGACACAAGACTATGAAGAATTTTCTTCTTATGTCTTCCCCTGTCTCTCTTTCCGTAAATCGTTCCGGTTGTCACGACACGCTCCAGTTTGTGTCTTCTCATAACGTGGCCAAAAAAACGATGACTGCCTCTTTCTGATGTTTGTAATAAGTTGTCTTTGCGACTTTTTTTTGTGTGTGTGCATATCCTTTACAGAACATCGCTGTCAACATCAGCATCTTTCAGCTGATTGTTGATTTCTTGGCAAGATTACGCTCAGTAGTTTGCCATTGCTTTCTGAGCGACCGGCTCACATACCCCGTAAGTTACCGACGCGATTCGAACCACTGCTGATTCTCACCGTCGTCACGTTACTTACGAGAGTATACGAGATTACGGAGAAAAGTCGCTAACCTCTAGGCCAGGAAGCCGGCTCTTTGCGACTTAGCTTCTCTTAAAATGTCCAGATTGCTCATTTTCGCTGTCGAATTAATTTTCAGCATTCTTCCATAAAACCACATCTCCAAGGCTTCCGGGGATTTTTTCGACTGTTTAATCATTGTTCATGAGCCTTATAAAAGCCGGTCCGTATATGCTGTACCGTGCCGTGCTGTGCCGAATCATGAAATACTTACATCCTAATGTGCACCTCAGCAGATGTGTAGTTCATGTGTTTGAAGAGGGAAAGAAGAGCTTTCCAACATGATCCCCGTGAAGGGTTTCCCGGTGTATTATCGGGTTTGCATTATGCTCTTTAGCGGTCACTGAGAAGCTGCAATAGCGCGGTGGCTATCACGCTTGCCTGTCGGCTCATTGGTCATGTGTTCGAATCCTATTAGAGTTGGGGATTTTGTTCAGAGACCTAGTCTCCCAGCCTAAAATGGCTACCATAATATTCATTGGGAAGTAAAGAAGACCAGTGTAATACTAACAACATGATCCACCGAGTGCCGATCGGTTGCAATTTATGGAACTAGCAACATATAACTCGCTACTCCGCAGTGCGTGAAATTGTTTGCTTCATTTGAGGGTCAGTACGATTATTTCAGAACTATATCACGTGATACATCATAATAAGGCAAATGTTGAAACATTGTTTGTTTGTTTTTTCGTTTGCTCGCTTTGAGCTCGAGGTAGTCCACACACTTTATGTTACTAGAAATAGTTCCTGCTACTAGTGAGTGCAATGTATTGGTGTCTCTATTACCAGTGTCCCTCGCTATCAGACGAAACCATCTCCGATTTCAGAGGCATTTGTTATTTATGTCCCAAGTCAAGGACAAGAAGTCAAAATTTAAGTCTAATTGACCGACGTGTGGAAGGAACCCACGTCGCCGTTGTCAGAAGAGAACATTGAAGCCCGTTACACAATGTTCATGCCACGTAGTCAAGCCAATCTCTGCAAAGATTTACAGCCAGCTCAACACGAAATAAAACATTAGGGAATAGATACTGATCTCCGGTCACATGGACAATATAACAGACCTGGGATCAACGGAGGACAGATGTGGCACAAGACTCTTGCTACCAACTGATATGTACACAAGATTATGAAAACATGCTATGCACCAAAGAGTAAACAATCTTGACGCTGGAGACTCATACGAACAAATGAACGAAACAACGAACGATTCACGGGTATAGTTTTCTCAGAGACTCCTGGAGGTCGTCGTTGAAGCTACTGAGCTCGTGCTTTCGGCAGGTCGCTTTGCGGAAAGAGACCGATCCATATGAGACTAAACCCTGTGCGATGAAATCGATATTCTAGCCTTTACAATCCTCTGTTTTAGAAACGAACAAGCTTTATTACCCGAGACAACGCACACACTGGGGTAAATTCTCAACTAGCGATTACAATTTCAGTAAAATTACCAATCACCATACTGTAAGGAAAAGAAGTGGCTAACCCAATCTGTAATTATTTATACCAAACAAAGCCACTCAGCCATACACACAGACAATGCGCTTGTCAACTAAATATATTAATAAAGCATTCCTTGTGATAGAGATGCTTGCAGACCTACAAATTGATGGGGGAAAAACATATACTGGAAACAATAAGCTGCCATAAGGATTGATTATGAAGTACGTCAATATCGGCCTATTAAGAGAAGTGTGAGACAGGGATATATAACTATCAAACAATCCGAACCAAGCTGTCATATCAATTGGTATCTCTTTCAGCGCCCTCTATGTCTTCTCTATAATACACATCCCTGTCTCTAATTCAAGATAGAGAAGTACGGTGACACGGTCGCTAGTCTGAGACTGGAAGGTTACACTGTCACACTATTCGCTGTGTATGATGTGCTGAAGCAAATGGGCCAGGACAAGGGAGAACTCGGGCACAAAAACAACTGGGTGAGGCAGCCGAAAAGACCTCGTGCTGGCTGTGGAATTGCCATAAAACTGTCAAACTGTCAGTTTTATGACAATTTCGAGACATGTTCCAATCCATAATACGACAATTCCACAGCCATAGTACCTTGCGGTGTATGGCAGAGAGGTCTTAGAGCCTGAGGAATTAAGGCCGCCTGGCTAGTGCAGTCGCCAAGAATCTGGACAGTTCGCGGCGACTGCACGAGCCAGACGGCCTTAATTCCCCAGGCTCAAAGACTCCCATGCTATACACCGCAAGGTACTATATTGGCAGTAAATGACAGTGACAGTCTTATGACTGTTAACATATTTTCAGAAATATACAATATATGAAAAGAATCATCACTGGAGGGAAAAAAAACCAGGAATAACATTAGATATGCTGATGATACAGTATTTATTGCAATGTGCAGGATCTGTAACATTTCATAGATGCGGTTGTTGCACACAGTGAACACCTAGGGTTAGAATTAAATTGTAAGAAGACAGATTGTGGTCGTAACTAGGAAGAACGAAACACCACAATATACGAGTAATATTGGGGAATATTCTTAAAAGTGAATCGGTACAATAATCTCGGAATAGAAGTAATATCTGATGTGAGATGCTTTAAAGAGATCAGAACAAGAAACGCCATGGCGAAGGTATCCTTTTGCAAGATAACAAACATACTGAACAATAAAAAGATGTCAATTGCTACGAGAAAAAGAGTGATGAGGTGCTACATAGAGCCTATACTTTTGAATTGATGTGAAGTGTGGACAATGAACAGTCAAGCTGAAAAACATCCAATGGCTATGGAAATGTGGTTTCTGAGGAGAATGCAAAGAATACCATGGACAGACAGAAAAATCAATGACCAAGTCCTACAAGAAACAAATGAAAATCGTAAACTGATTAGAGGAATTAGACGTAGATAGTCAAAATCTTTTGGGCATGTTATGAGAAGATCGAGGGAAAGAGAACAAGGGGAAGATAGAGAAGTAAATATCTGGACGGCTTGGCCGCGTGGCATAGTCGAGGCAAGAACACTGAGCTGATCCACGACGCTGGTGATGGATTGAAATGGTGAATCATGACCGCCCACGCTTCGCTTATCGGCATGACACATGATGGAGGGATGGACGACATGTTTGACGCGTGCCTACTCTGCTGTCTTGGTCATCAATGTAAACAAAAAATGAAAGGCTGGTGTTGGAATCAAATTAAATAAGGGTATCCATTTCACGTGCGATATGAGATGCCTGAGGAGAGCTGCCAACTTAACAATCCGAGACCGAGTAAGAAATGCTGTTATCAGACAGACAGTGGGATCAACACCTTGTGCCACATTTATTGAAAGATTGAAGATCAAGTGGTTTGGCCATGTCGTTAGAATGCAACACCAACAACTACTATCAGTGGTCTTACATCAAAGATCACCTGCGACGAGACCAAGAGGACGTCCAAGAAGAAAATGGATTGACATTGTACAATCACACGGAATGACACTATCCAGTGCCGCCCACCGGGCGCTGGAGCGCAAATTATTCCTCCCCGCGACGCTTGACGGCAGAAGTGGAAGATGATGTTAATGATGATGATGATGATGATGATGATGATGATGATGATGATGATGATGATGATGATGATGATGATGATGATGATGATGATGATGATGATGATGATGATGATGATGATGATGATGATGATGATGATGATGATGATGATGATGATGATGATGACCCATTTCAAGTAAATAACCATTGATAAAATGTTGCAGCAACGTCAACACGGAAGTGGAAACTTTGAAACGAGCAGCTGAAAAACTTATTCAAAATAAAACAAATTTAAACCACTAATAGTGATTTTTACTGATGCCCTATAGATAACAAGCCACTGCAAAATAACTAGAGTCATATGACAAAACGATATTATATTCTGGCAAACTTGACCAACAGTTTCCAAAATTTCCCGATTCAGTGAATACCATCCACCCATCCATCATGTGCCATGCCGATTAGCGTAGGCGGTCATGTTCTGCCATCTCACTCGATCACCAGAGTCGTGGATCAGCTCTGTGTTCCTGTCTAGACCATAACACGTGACCAAGCCATCCAGGTATTTACTTCTCGGTCATCTCCTTGGTCTCTTCCCTTCGATCTTGCCAGTCGTCCCCAAGTTCTCCAAGTCATTTCTTCTTATAATATGCCCAAAAATTTTTGACTATCTACGTCTAATGGCTCTAATCAGTTTACGATCTTCATATGTTTCTTGAAGGACTTGTTCATTGGTGAATACCAGCCCATTAGATTATACTGGGTAACGGAAAATCAGATCGACTTGTGTGTTGATATTTACAACAAAACGATTTAATCTCATATTATGAAACAGTAAACACTTCTATAAACGTTTCTTACATGATAAAATGAACTAAAGACCACTCTGACCATCTGAAATACGATGTTTATCGTCAACCTTCAAGTCAGGAGTAGGTTACATTTTGTATATTGGGAACATGACACAACAGACTGAAATTATATCTTTATCAAAATTGTAATATAGGCTGTCCAAATCTGTGTCTGTGTGTGCATGTGGAAATAGCCTTAAATCGACCAGTCACCTTCTGCAGACCAGCCCAAAATACAACAATGACCGTAAACAAATATGACATCAACGAATTTCATTCCACCAGAAACTGCACGGGAATGTCGTGAACTTGAATACAACTACTGTTTTTATCAGAGGCATTATCGTAGAGGTCTGAGTTCGAATGAAGAAGCGGTGACTATCCATGGCTGACACTCTTTAGATATATATCGACAGAAAATACTGGCCTTCAAAACTTAGGAGTTAAAATACAACGATTTAAACATGTTTGAATTACCTGACTGTTAGTTAAAACTATATAAAATATTTGAAATACCTGGCTATGGGTTAAAATACAACATGTAAAAATATTTGAAATATCTGGTTAAGAGTTACAATACAATAATATAAAATTTTTCAAATACCAGGTTATGGGTTAAAATACAAAGATGTAAAATATTTTCGAAATACCTGGTTAGAAGTTAACATACAACCTCGTAAAATGTTTCCACACACAAAACTGTCTAAAACATTTTCAAGAGCTGGCTAGAGAATGAAGCTAAAAAAAAAAATCAATGAGAATGGTTTCGGGATAGAAACATAATAAAACAGAAGTATGAAAAGGTTCCATGCATCTACAGACACGATGGATTTACTGCAGATCATTTCGGCTGTCGAGGCTTCCGCTAACGAATTCCGTATCACTGGCCATGATTTATTTATAGCGGATCATTGAGACTATGGAGGATTTACCGAAAACTGTTATCAGACTAGCCACAACTGGTAGCGAGCAGCGAAAGTAAATAAGGAGTATATATATATATATAGTCGTCTATGTTCTTTATATTGACATACCCAAAGAAAAGAGGGATTCTCAACAGACAAACACGTCCTGTGTTCTTTGAAAATTGTGCAATATGTGTTGAAACTGACAGCAAACTTGAAATTTGTTGAGTTTGTGTCTGTGTAGTATATCCTTGCTAACAATATAAAATGACGCAAAGTAATGCAGCTTTACAGAACAGAATTACGAAACAATACAAGGACGTTGCTACGACACAAAACGCAACATATTGTCACGGAGGAGACCCTCTGGTGACCACATTAAGACATAAGGACGGGATGACAAGAATAAAGAGATGAAAAAATTAGAGCAATGAAGAGAAAATTTTTAAATTTTTAAAAAAAATGCTGCTACTTATTTCAGAATCCCAGGCTGTAATACTAACTCGAATGTCACCTATATCCTCTTTTATGCACAGCCGTGTGAGTCTCTAGGTCATTGGGACTGGGGTAGGGGATGATACGAAGGTAGTGGGTGGTAACGGTTCAGTGAAACTCCCAGGTAAATGAGTGGAAGTGCTACATGAAACAAGGGGCAGGAAGGTAAGGCGGGAAACTGGAAGCATTCTAGGTACATCCACTGGGACTCCTTAGCTTTCACTCTCCGACAACTATCACATCTTCATTGCTCCCATGTCCGCTTATGTGATGATGATGTTTTAAGACATAATTGATTATTTTCTTCTTGTCATTTAGATTTTCAGTCTGCTTTCCCTGATAATAGAGTCATAATGCAAGAATCTTCCTCGCCATTCCTCTACAAGCTAGAAAACTATTACATTTCATAACACAAATAGATATGTATAGTATGTCCACATTTGTTTGCCTTCATTCACGATCAATTATTTTGAAAACTGTCTGTTGCATCGTTATGAAATTTTTCCAGCCGTCTTATATTTACCCCCACCCAAGGAATATGTCTTTGATAGGTCCAAAAACAACCTAAATCATTGAAAGCGGCAACATTCCTTTGATGTTTTGCTGAACAACTAGTGATTTCTTGCTAACAAAGTTATTTTTACGGTAATGGGAGACCTGCAAATTCCGATGACACACAAAGGCGTATCCGGATTCATATGGGAGTGGGTGCTATGAAAGAACTAGCTTAAAATCGACAGGGTCGGCTGCATTGCACCGGGTTTTATCCCATATGGCTCAGTTTCTTTCCGCAGCGCGGAAAGCGTCGCACAAAGCACGAACTACGTAGCTCCAGCGACGACCCTCGGGAGTCTCCGAAAAAATGCACTCGTGAAATGAAGGACGCGGCCCGGAATCGAACATACAACCTTCAGAGCCCGAGTCAGAAGGCTTGACCACTTCACCACGGAGAATCCCGAGAGGGGTGCAATGTGTAATATTAGTAAAGACAGAGAATTTACAGAGGCACGGGGTAAATAATTTGTAAATTAACTGGAAAGTAGAAGGAATATATTCCTTACCTTATTTTTCATTTCCTTCTTGTTTCTTCAGCTGATGCTGATGCTGTAATGTTTAGGGCCTGCAATTCGTCTGAATAGTTGGAGCAAAATATCCCAGTAAGTGTGTACGTAGATTAAGGTCTGCGATCTGCTCAGACCTTAATCTGTGTCGGACGATTCCAGTAGGTTGATGATTTCTCTCGGTTGCATAAAATTCAATCCATCGTTTCTCCAATAGTGCTCTTCCTCTTTCAATACATGGTCCTGACGTTTTTTCCAGTAACTTTTATCAATATTTAATAGCGCGGACAGACAGACAGACAGACAGACAGAAAGACAGACAGACAGACAGACAGACAGAAAAGTAGGTAGGTAGGTATGTAGGTAGGCAGAAAGGTAGGTGGGTGGGTGTGTAGTTGGATGGCTGGCTGGCTGGCTGACTGGGTGGGTGGGTGGGTCGGTCGGTCGGTGGGTCGGTCGGTCGGTCGGTGAGCCGGTCGGTCGGTCGGTCGGTGGGTGAGTGGGTGGGTGGGTGGGCCGGCCGGCAGGCAGGCAGACAGGCAGACAGGCAGACAGACAGACAGACAGATAGATTAGACAGACAGACAGACAGACAGATAGATTAGACTGACAGACAGACAGACAGACAGGCAGGCAGGCAGGCAGGCAGACAGATAGATTAGACAGACAGACAGACAGATTAGACAGACAGACAGACAGACAGACAGACAGACAGACAGACAGACAGACAGACAGACAGACAGACAGACAGACAGAAAGGTAGGTAGGTAGGTAGGTAGGTAGGCAGAAAGGTAGGTGGGTGGGTGGGTGGATGGCTGGCTGACTGGGTGGGTCGGTCGGTCGGCAGACAGACAGATTAGATCGATAGATAGATAGATAGATAGATAGATAGATAGATAGATAGATAGATAGATAGATAGATAGATAGATAGATAGATAGATAGATAGATAGATAGATAGATAGATAGATAGATAGATAGATAGATAGATAGATAGATAGATAGATAGATAGATAGATAGATAGATAGATAGATAGATAGATAGATAGATAGATAGATAGATAGATCCCCGCCAGAAGCCGGGCCTTGTCAGATATTTTATTTATATAATCACGTTTCATGAAAGAACCCCCATTTGGAGACACCTCTGAATCTTCGCGCTGTTTGTTTCAAAACGGAAATCACGTAAAATTTAAAAAAATGCGGGGACGTGTCTTGGTGAAGCTGTAATACTGTTAAAATGATGGACGTAATCTCTAATTCGTAATTTGTTGCGTGGACATAATGATAAGGTTATATACTAAATCTCATCATTTTCCCTCAGTTGGTTACTGAGATATTGAATTTTATATTGAGGCAACAAAACAAAAAAAAACACACTATAGTTTCCCTTTCCTTGGGGAAACCTCACAGCTTAAATGGAGAGTGTTAGATCAGCTCACATTTTAACGAAGTAATATATAACAGTAAATGTTAGCAACGTTTCCGAGATAGAGCAGCACAACGTCCTTTATAAAATTATAATTTAAAAACACGTGTTATTAAATTGATCGATTGCCGGACAGACAGACAGACAGACAGACAGACAGACAGACAGACAGACAGACAGACAGACAGACAGACAGACAGACAGACAGACACAGACAGACAGACAGACAGACAGACAGACAGTCAGACAGACAGACAGACAGACAGACAGACAGACAGACAGACAGACAGACAGACAGACAGACAGACAGACAGACAGACAGACAGACAGACAGACAGACAGACAGACAGACAGACAGACAGACAGACAGACAGACAGACAGACAGACAGACAGACAGACAGACAGACAGATAGATAGATAGATAGATAGATAGATAGATAGATAGATAGATAGATAGATAGATAGATAGATAGATAGATAGATAGATAGATAGATAGATAGATAGATAGATAGATAGATAGATAGATAGATAGATAGATAGATAGATAGATAGATCCCCGCCAGAAGCCGGGCCTTGTCAGCTATTTTATTTATATAATCACGTTTCATGAAAGAACCCCCATTTGGAGACACCTCTGAATCTTCGCGCTGTTTGTTTCAAAACGGAAATCACGTAAAATTTAAAAAAATGCGGGGACGTGTCTTGGTGAAGCTGTAATACTGTTAAAATGATGGACGTAATCTCTAATTCGTAATTTGTTGCGTGGACATAATGATAAGGTTATATACTAAATCTCATCATTTTCCCTCAGTTGGTTACTGAGATATTGAATTTTATATTGAGGCAACAAAACAAAAAAAAACACACTATAGTTTCCCTTTCCTTGGGGAAACCTCACAGCTTAAATGGAGAGTGTTAGATCAGCTCACATTTTAACGAAGTAATATATAACAGTAAATGTTAGCAACGTTTCCGAGATAGAGCAGCACAACGTCCTTTATAAAATTATAATTTAAAAACACGTGTTATTAAATTGATCGATTGCCGGACAGACAGACAGACAGACAGACAGACAGACAGACAGACAGACAGACAGACAGACAGTCAGACAGACAGACAGACAGACAGACAGACAGACAGACAGACAGACAGACAGACAGACAGACAGACAGACAGACAGACAGACAGACAGACAGACAGACAGACAGACAGACAGACAGACAGACAGACAGACAGACAGACAGACAGACAGACAGACAGACAGACAGACAGACAGACAGACAGACAGACAGACAGACAGACAGACAGACAGACAGACAGACAGACAGACAGACAGACAGACAGACAGACAGACAGACAGACAGACAGACAGACAGACAGACAGACAGACAGACAGACAGACAGACAGACAGACAGACAGACAGACAGACAAACAGATAGATAGATAGATAGATAGATAGATAGATAGATAGATAGATAGATAGATAGATAGATAGATAGATAGATAGATAGATAGATAGATAGATAGATAGATAGATAGATAGATAGATAGATAGATAGATCTCCGCCAGAAGCCGGGCCTTGTCAGCTAGTTTATTTATATAATCCCGTTTCATGAAAGAACCCCCATTTGGAGACACCTCTGAATCTTTGCGCTGTTTGTTTCAAAACGGAAATCGCGTAAAATTTTAAAAAATGCGGGGACGTGTCTTGGTGAAGCTGTAATACTGTTAAAATGATGGACGTAATCTCTAATTCGTAATTTGTTGCGTGGACATAATGATAAGGTTATATACTAAATCTCATCATTTTCCCTCAGTTGGTTACTGAGATATTGAATTTTATATTGAGGCAACAAAACAAAACAAAACACACTATAGTTTCCCTTTCCTTGGGGAAACCTCACAGCTTAAATTGAGAGTGTTAGATCAGCTCACATTTTAACGAAGTAATATATAACAGTAAATGTTAGCAACGTTTCCGAGATAGAGCAGCACAACGTCCTTTATAAAATTATAATTTAAAAACACGTGTTATTAAATTGATCGATTGCCGGACATATAGACAGACAAACAGAAATATAGACAGACATACATACCGACCGACCGACCGACCGACGGAAAAAAATGTTTAAGTACGTTAAATCTCTAAGCTATGTCAATATCCGCTGTCTTGCAACTTCGGTAATATTTTTGACAGTGTAATTTGTCAGTAACGAAACGTCAAAGCCTTGCTTGGATTGACATGTCACTCGTCACGACACCGTGCCAAACGTAATCCTCCAGAAAACAACAGAGGGCAGAGGAGGGGAGATAAAGGCAGTGAAATATTAATTGTAAAGAGTGGACAACATGCAGTATGTCCACACTTGTGCGTGTTGTTGAGGCCAGTGGGCGGTGAAAGACTCTAATTGCCAATACTTCCATTGTGACACCTTTGACCCATGGCCGCGGTTATCGAACAAGATAAGATTAACATGTACTCAAAATGCGCGCACACGCATACACGTACACGAACACGCTTTTTCATTGGGGAGGTGCATACATGAACAATATCGTAAAAAGATAAAGAAAACGACACCTTTATAATTCAGGAGACGTATTGAGTTTTCGGTAGTAAAGTCAGGGTAAAGTACCCATTTCCCCGCTATGAAGCTAATGGTAAATGGTCCTAACGCTATATTGTTACACTGATCGACACTCGAGAGATGAGCCTTTACTACTCAGTGAGTTTTCTGGTACTTATTTTGGGCGCTGTGGACCTTAAAACCAACGTTCCTGGAAGAAATTCCCCGCCTCAAAGGAGATTCGGATACAAGACCGCCGTCCGGCAGGCAAGCGTTATAGCCACTGTGTTACTGTTTTAACCCAGGAATTTACGTGTAATTAGCAGGGGTCACAACAGGGTTGTTATGGGAGCGAAGTTCTGCTCCAAAGGACATGCTAAAAAAAAGTTGTTGCATATCCCTTACAGGACGTAGCAGTCAACCCCAGCATTTTTGGCTGTTCATGATTCCTGAGCAAATTTACGTTCAGTAGTTTGCCATTGTTTTCTGAACGAACGGCACCCATACCATTTAAGAAAAAGCAACGTCAGGCGGGCTGCTGCCACATCGCCCACAACTGTGTTTCGAACGCGGGTATGCGGGATTACGAACCGCGTCTGTAACTCCTTCACCATGGAGCGGGCAAAGGACATGCTACTGAATGAATGAATGAATGAAGGAATAAATAAATAAATGAATGAATGAATGAATGAATGAATGAATAAATGAATGAATGAATGAATGAATGAATGAATGAATGTCTGGGAAACTGAAATACTTTGGCCACATCAAACGTCGCAGTGGCTTATACAGAATAGTGACTGAGGCATGGTACCTGGGAAAAGAAGCAGAGGTCGTCAGCACGAAGATGGACACATGGCATTACATGTACCTTGAACATGAGAGTGCATGAGGCAGGGAAATCTGCAACGGATCGAGAGAATTTTTGGCGAGCCGTCAGAAGAGCGACGTTCTGAAAAGAACCTGCTACATGATAACAATTATCCATTTTATGAGACCGAGTCAGCTCCAGATCCACACAGGTCTAAAAACTGAACACTGCCACAAATGGAAATTGAAACCCAATCACTATCTTGACACGGAAATGCATGATCTATTATGCCACAATGACGCACGTAGAGCGCTAAATGATACCAGAGGAGACAGATAACCGATGACAGCTTCAGAAAGAACGAATAAACGAACTATATTTTCGAAGGGCTGAGAATTGGACACACAGACCCATCTAATATTATGTTCTTCTTGTCTCTCCTTTCATAGATTATGTCTTTCATACACAATAACAATATGTGCACTTTTAAACACGATGTGCTGTTGTCGAGGTAGCGGGTTCAACCCCTACACCGGTCAGTTGAACTAAAATGTTGACTTCTCGTCCTTGACGTAGGGGCGTAAATTACAAGTACGCCAAAAGTCAGAGTGGGTTCGCCTGATGGCGAGGGACACTGGTAATAGGGAAAACTAATCTAATAGCAAAAATCAGTCCAGTGTTATAAACAGTAGTAGCACGAATATGGACTACGCCTGAGTTCAAAACAAGTGAACGGAAATTTTAAAATCGCGAGTGAAAATTTGCAAAATCCATAACTATATGACATACACATGTTAACAGGAAAAATAGGATCTTTATTCTTCACAGCACGTAGCATGAGATCGAATATTTGGTGTGATAATGGAGCTTGTTCTGCGGACATTAAATGCTTACATTAGAGAAGCATCCAACTTCAATGAGACAAGTAAACCTTGCTGGAGAACAGACGCTAGTATTTTTTAGTGACGCCAGTTTGACATCGATATATTTAGAAGGAAAATAGAAACTTCATTTCCTTGGTAATTATTTCCGGACGAGTTTTTTTGTCCATCAGTTTCTGTTTATTGTGGCAGTGGTGTTTTGTTTCGTTTTTCCAGTAAACAGAGTGTAATGAAGATACTACCCTACTCAATCACAATGAAATTACATTCGTAACAAAGTGCCATTAAATTATTATCTTTGTCATGACAAAATCTTTCTCTCTGTCGATCTCTCTGTCTCTCTCTCTGTCTCTCTCTCTGTCTCTCTCTCTCTCTCTCTCTCTCTCTCTCTCTCTCTCTCTCTCTCTTCTTCTTCTTCTTCTTCTTCTTCTTCTTCTTTTTCTACTTTCGTTCGCCTGAAATATGTTTATAACTGCAATGTTGTCTCTTGGACGAATCTAACAGTCTTTTTTAGTTCACTCAGCGGTCCATAGAGTTTATCTTCCACTGTTGTCTCTATAGGCCAGAAGGTTCGCCTGGATATGTTGTAGTTTGGGCAATCCTTTAGTATGTGCTCTGCTGTCTGCGACGCCAAACCACATGTGCACATGGCTGAGTCACTAATCTTGAATTTTGTATACATGTGGTTGCGTAATCTATTGTGTCCTGTTCTGAGGCGCAGAAGAATGATCTGTTCTGGTCTGTCCATAACGTGGTAGTCGTCTTTAGTAAGGTTTGGTGGCCTTCTGACTAATTTGATCATTCTTTTCTTTTGGTGGTATGTAATAGGCACATCAGGTTGTTCTTCTTCTACTCCTTCCTTAGCCAATCGATCAGCTCTGTCGTTTTCGGGGACTCCACAGTGGGATGGTACTGTATGGTGACCTTACGCTGACTGCTAAGTTCAGAAAGTAGTGACCTTACGGATTTTGCATCTGTCAATATCACCACAGGTTGTGTACCATGGTTGGTATTTTGTAATTTCTCTGTGGCTATCTTGATTGCCTCAATTTCAGCATCATAGTTATGGCAGTATTTTCCTGTTGGAACTCTCGCCGTTTCTCTAGTATTATCTGGGTATTCTATGTACACTCCCGCTCCTCCATTTCGAACAGCATTTTGTGCTGACCCATCTGTCTAGACTCGGATCCAGAGATCCTGTGGGTATTCGTCGTCAAGGAAGCTGAGAGTGGCTGTTCTGCGCTGTACACTGTTTTGTTCTTCCTTGTCATATATTCCTCTTACTTTTGTCTGGATTTGTAGCGATAGTCTATGTTCATCTTTCCACGGGGTTCGCTCTGGAATAGTTGTCAGGGGGATACCAACTGTGGGAAGATCGATGGTTTCTCTCCAGAGTTGTTTGGCCTGATGGATGAAACTACTTACTTCTTTTCAACCGCCCCATAGCTAAGTTTTCAAATCGGTTCTTCATAGGGTGGCCTGGCAAGCTGAGGAACTTTTTTCAGCTTGTATTAGTGTTTTTGTATTTCTGCGTTCTCTTAGAGCTTGTGTCCTCCCCATTTTCTCCATTGCTACTATAGGGGTTGATCTCATCCCTCCTGTGATGACTCTAAGAGCTTGATTTTGCACCTTGTCCAGCTCCTGTAATGTGGTTTTTGATGCTGAACACCACGCAGTTGACCCGTATTCCAAGTGTGGTCGTATGCTCTGTTGATAAACTTTGCTAAGTATTTTCCTACTGGCTCCCCAAGCCACTTAGCTTTCTCAGGATGGCTATTTTCCTTCTGGCTTTTGCTACTACGCTTTTGATGTGTTTTCTCCATGTCAGCCTGTCGTCGAATGTTACACCAAGGTATGTTGGTTCTTTATCTTCTCTTAGAGGTATTCCATTTATCTGAATGATCCCTGCCTTTTGTTTCGGAGAAGGGTAAATAGAGTGGTGCTGCACTTTTCAGTGTTTATGCTGACACACCATCTATCCGCCCATGCAACAAATGTATCTACAGCTCTCTGTAGCAATATGGTGGCCACTGATGCATGTTCATTTGCGCTCCACAAAACCAGGTCATCAGCGTACATTGCCGCTTTAATTCTATACGGTAGATTAGCAACAAGATCATTGATGAAGATTAGAAAAAGTGACGGGGACAGGACTCCGCCCTGGGGAACACCGTGACGCAATAGTACTTTCTTGCGTTCAATACCCAGCAGAGATATAATTTCCTTTTCCAACCAGTATGACTGTGGGGTCGACCCAACCTCATAACAATGGATACCAGATAATTTTAAGATCTCTCTGGAAATTAACTTTAAACTAGAGGCGAACAGGAAGATAGCTCTCCCCTACCCCACACATGTAATTGCCTAGAAGAAGTGATGTCCTTATTCTTAATATCCCAACTGTAGTGTCTGCTCTTTTATTAAACTTTACTTTCATTACTATTATCCCAGGTAATTATCATATATTATTCTTGATCAGACAATTATCTTCTTCTTGTCCCGACATGTAAGACTTTAAACGTCTTCTTATCCAGACAATTATCATTTTAATTTGTTCTCATCCAGACAATTATAACTTTAATTTATTCTTGTCCAGACAACTAACACTTTCATTTGTTCTTTTCAAGGCAATTATCGCTTTTTCTTTTTGTCCAGACAATTATCATTTTAATCGTTCTTATATCGACAATTATTACTTTAACTCTTTTTTGGCCAGATAAATGTTACATTAACTTCTTCTTGTCCAGGCAATAATCACGTTGACACAACAACTACCTGGCACAAAACGTGTTCATATAAACTGTTCACAAAGTGAATTCCAAACCACTTTCAGGTCTGTACATTTTCAACATTGACAGACAAGCGTTATTTCTGTGTCCATAATTGTAAGGTTCTTGTGATTTAAAGGCTTATGTTCTATTATCTCCTTGAGCTTTGACTTTTCGGTGGGGATTTGCTTTCTCCGCGTGCATTTGGCTTTGTATGTAATCTCTGGTATTATCTCTGAATGCTCAAAGGTCACGATTCGACACTAGCAATCTTCAGGAAGGCGTGTGTGCGTGTGTGCGTGCGAGCGTGCGTTTTCTTTTCATTATTATTATGATTATTATTACTACTAGCACAATTTAGAATTGTGTCGAGTATAAGAACAGAGAAAGAGAATGCGATAGTGATTGGAGAGGGGGCGCAGAGACCAGGAAGAGAGCATGAAATCCAAACTTAAATGGTTTCGTTGGCTTAAGAACAAGACACGCAGGTCCTATTTACATGCTGAGAGAGAGAGAGAGAGAGAGAGAGAGAGAGAGAGAGAGAGAGAGAGAGAGAGAGAGAGAGAGAAAGAGAGGAGAGAGACCAGGAAGAGAGAGTGAAAAGCGGACATCATTTTTAAAGGCTTAAGAAAAGGGCATGCAAGTCCAACTTACATGCTTCTCTTCCTACCATTGATCTTAGAGAAAGAAAGGGGATGAGCGGGGGAGATAGAGAGAGTGAGACAGACAGAAAGTAAGGGTAAGCGTGGCAGAGTAAATAGAGATAGGGAGAGCAGACAGATAGACAGGCAAGTAGGTAGACTGGTAGGTTAGTAGATAGGTAGGTATGTTAAACGTGAGAAAGAGAGAGAAGGAGAGAGAGAGAGAGAGCGATTAAGAGAAAGAGAGAGAGACAGAGAGAGAGAGCGAGAGAGAGAGAAAAAGAGAGAGAGAACGCACGATTAAGAGAAAGAGAGAGAGACAGAGAGAGAGACAGACAGACAGAGAGAGAGCGAGAGAGAGAGAGAGAGAGAGAGAGAGAGAGAGAGAGAGAGCTGACTGTAAATAAACATTGTTCTAGAGATTTTAACGGGGAAAGATTAATGAATGTCTCTTGTAAAAATCCTACAACATGGAATTACCAGTAACTTTGCTTAATTTTTTTTCCGCATATCCTTTACAGGACATCGCTGTCAACAGCAGCATCTTTCAGCTGTCTGTTAATTTCTTGGCAAGATTACGCTCAGTAGTTTGCCATTGCTTTCTGAGCGGCCGGCTCAGTTATCCCGCAAGTCACCAGCGGGGGCCGAACCGCTTTCAGCTCTCGTCCGCTACGAGACTCTGCGTGATAAACGGGATTACGGAGAAAGTGTTGTAACCCCTCGGCCAGAGAGACCGGCAACTTTGCTTAATAGAACAACAAAATGTCTCAAGTGATATTTTATTATATTGAAAAGAAAATTAGCAGTGTTTAGTTATTATTTTTCCATGGTTCGTAATTTTGATTTAATGAATGTAGGTAGGTTAACATTAAATTATAAGAAAACAAAGATTATGGCCGTCTCCAAAAAGAAGGAAATATCACAATGTATCCTCCAAGTAAACGGGACAATTTTAAACAAGTGAATCGGTACAAATATATCGGTACAGTCATAGCATCTGAAAGGTATCTTGCAGAGATTAGAGCAAGAATCGCTATGGCAAAGGAAGCCTTTTGCAAATGGAAAACTCATTGATCAATAAAATGACGAAAACAGCATTGAGAAACAGAGTGTTGAAGTACAATATATAACCTGTACTGTTCTATGCATGTGAAACAGTTACAATAAACAGACAAGCTGAGAACCATCTAGTGAAATAGAAATGTGGTTTCTGAGGAAACTGCAGAGTATACCATGGACGGACAGCAATATGAATAAGACAGTTCTGCAAGAAACAGATGAAAACCTCTAAATTGATTAGAGGAATTAGACGCAGACCGTCAAGACTGTTGGGGTGTGCGATGAAAAGAAATACAACTAAAAACTTATTGACAACAGGCAAAATTGATGAGAAGGCAGAGAGATGAATGCCCGGATGGCCTGGCCATGTGACGTAATATGGGCCAGAACACAGAGCTGATCCAAGTCTCTGGTAATCATGTGAGGTATTGAACCATGACCACATACGCTTATCTGCATGATACATGGAGGTAATGAGGTATTTTAGTGTCACTATGTCTTCGACAACTTAGAGGTATACACAATGTCAATGCTATTCTATATATATATATATATATATATATATATATATATATATATATATATATATATATATATCGTATTTTATATAAGTGTCGTCCCTGGGGTGAGGGGAATCAACACCGACATCCTTTTAACCCCAAATCCTTATCCTGAGAATCTCCCAGCTTTCTGTCCACAACACCCCGTCAGTCCCTGGATCCCCCCCCCCCCTCTCTCTCTCTCTCTCTCTCTCTCTCTCTCTCTCTCTCTCTCTCTCTCTCTCTCTCTCTCTCTCTCTCTCTCTCTCTCTCTCTTACCAATGGACCATGCCCCCTCTTATTCTTTTCCAAAACATACTCACACAACACTAGATGTTTAAAAAAACTGACAAAAACAATTTAATAAAGAAAAGTGTCAGGTGTGTGCCAAGTGTATGAGTAGAATGTCTGTCGTATAATCTAACGTGTATGTAGAGTCAGACCGAATAGCTCAGGAGCAAAGTCTGTTTCCTCACTGTACTGGCCACACAACAGCATCATATATGATGGACAGAAAACCTCACCCAAATGATGTGTCTTTCAGGCCAAGTGTCGACTTCCTCCGATAGCTCTTGAACAGTCCGGATGCTTGGTCATCAATAGTGGAAACAGTCCAATATTGATCATCAATCTAACACACACAGTGTCACTACTCTTTCATAAAAATTATGGGATCAAAGAATCCAAAAAATTAATGTTACTGCCACTTTGGAAAAAAACCCAATGTTAGTATTTTACTGTTCATAGGAATTCCCAAAATGTAACACGCACAGTTAGTCGGTAATGATTGGAATTCACCAATTGTAACACATACTGTTAATTGGTAATGATAGGAATTCACCAATTGTAACATATACTGTTAAGTTTCCAGGAATCTAGATCTACCAATGTTCCTGGTACAGGTGTTATTGTCAGTGTCTTGATTTTAATGTGATGTAACCTATCACCTAGGAAACACTCTTATATTATCCTCGTTTCCTGCTCAGCAGAGGCCAGGTTCCTGCAGACCCTCTGGGTTATAGACCCAGTGCAAAAGCCTCTCAGTAAACTCTGCCTTCAATACTCGAGCCATGACTTTTCTTCCAGCTGGTGGTAACTATGGTGGAACCTGTTGAGAGCAACCCGATTCCAACCTTTATTAGGTGAGTGTAGGCCACCGGCCGCACTCAGAAATATAACAGACAACCAAGCTCTGTCATAAGGCCGAGGAGCTCATCACATCGGTCTGAGTCATGGTAAGACAAGGAAAGACTAAAGGAAAAGGGCAGAAACCCAGCAGATGCCCTACTGGAAGATACTACCATTTGATATTTCCTTCATCCCCTCCCCCCCCCCCAAACCATCCTCAATCTCCCTAAATATCATCCCACTACATTGCCTTTAACTCACCGAGTTAAATGATATATCACACCAGCAAGTTTAAGCTATTCGATATGCTACTGTTGCCGACGCTCTTATAATACGTTCTATCAACGCACATTACTACACTCGATTCCTAAGAATAATCTAATGTAGGTTTATTTACTTAATTACCATATATGTATTCCGGTTTGAAAATTGAGACTATTGAATAACACAATGGTTAAATGTCCGCCGATGCAAATCAACATTACACACTATAGTCTCTCTTTAGAAACAAACTAAGAAAATTGCACACGTCCGTAGCGCTTCACAACTTATGGTCGACTAACCCCAAAGCTGTTTACCTCAACTGATTTAATACTGTGTCTGAGTGACGTCACAAAACTGTCTAGACAATAGACAGTCTAGAATCTATTTTTCTCCCTCCTGTTTAGACTGGGTGAAAACAACCCGCCGTCTATTCCGCTTTCATCTGGGGACCTGTCCCAGCACTTCAAAAAGTCTTGCCGGCCTTTGATTTAGAGAATTCTTGTTCCCAAAACAAAAGATCCTGCCGACTTTTACCCAGACAATCCGTCTACAACTTCAAAGGATGGCTGCCGCCAGCCGACATATGGCGCGACAGTTTTTCCTCGATCAACAACACATTAAAGAATTGCCGACTTTGTGGTAGACATTTGGCGCGACATTTTGTCATTGTGGGATGTAGATTTTAATTCCTAAGAATATTTCGTTACAATGTCTAGGGGGTATTATTGATTCTCTGGTCACTGGTTAGAATGCAGGGTGATCAGGGATATTTACCACAAATCTCAGGAGAAAAGAGTTCAATCCTTGAAACAATGGCATCTGTGTGTAGGTTTCCCTTCCCACTTCATCACCCTTTAAATTAACTATAGTGCTAGAAGGATATTGATTGCTCACAACATATAAACAACCACTTGTTGGACACCACATTTACTTGATGTACACAACACTTTTGGACAAACAGTTCAGGTATTAACTCAAGATCTGTAGTTACATATATAGGTGTAATAAACACTATGCATTTTCAGACAGGCATGGGAATTAGTTGCCTTGTTACAATATAGTACCCAGTGACCCCAAAAAAAAACAACTACAATGTTATTACAAACAACACAACAACCACAAATTGGGTCTACTTTCATTTTCCCTCATAATTAAGGCAAATAAAGATATTAAATAGAACCCAACATAACATGGTTCTGACACCTTTTACCATTCTCTCATTGTTAAAAATAATGAGTTGGTGTCAAAATACTATACCATCTATACCCTTGGAAAACAAAAACTACTGACCTGTTACCTTCAGAAAAAGAAACCAACACATAAACAGCCTTTTGTATTACTAATTAAACTAATTAATAGAGTCAATTTTCTCCTGGTGTGCGGTTAAGGGTTCATCTTTGCTGTCGATTAGATCCTTTTCCCATTATCTGGGTACCGAAGTAATGCACTCAGTTATGTTCCTAATATTTATCCACTGGTAATTGGCTGGTGACTATTTTATACTCCATAACCTAGGAATTGAAAAATCACACACCATATATCCCCTCCGTTTGGGGCTAGAATCACGAATATTCTGTTGCCTTAGGCTCGGTGCCCTGTTTGTGAAATTTGGTGCCTCCGGTTGGTCATACTTCAGGAGTTCCACTTAAGCTTTGCAGAAGGTAATTCCCTTTATCATGAGGTCTGATGAAAAGTTGACGTCCATTCAGCTTCTCGGCTTATAATATCCGACTACCAAATTGGCTTACACTAAGGTTTCACCCACCTAGTCGCGAGTCTATAACCCATGGCATTTAGGCTGACATTGGACCGGCAAGGAATTAGTCGTTGTTATCTAGTCCAGTGTAGAACTTTAATTGACTGAGAGGCATCTCATGGTAGTATCTGTGACTAGGGCCACACTTGATCTATACCTACATATATCCACAGATGAATAAATCCAGCACAGTAACAGGTTTGCAAACAATTGGATGATTCCTCTTGTTGCAGATGTAGAGACATTTAGCTGCTTTCATATGGTCTTTTATCTGATGGTGTTCAGGGTTTGGAACCTTGAGGTAATCTGGTTTCGTAGTTATGTTTCAGATGATATTCAGTTTGTACCTTGGTTGTATTGGCTTATGTGGTTCAGTGTCTTCTCCCCATTTGGTTGAGCCAGAACTTAGTGTTGAATAGCTGAATTCCATGTTTGACTGTTGCAGCTGTGAGACATTCTTTCGAAGACTTATCCATTGTTGGATATTAACTTGGTAACCCAACCAACAGTTGAAGGGCTTTCACTGTTGCTAGTTTTAGTAACTTGTAGGATTGTCCCATAGTTTCACTGATTTTGCTGAGTGATAAGGCTTATAGGTGATACTTCTCAGACGTAAAGCAGACGATACACTGTTGTCAGTTACTCTGTTGATCTTCATCTTTGTAGATTATTAGATCTTGAAGTCCATCCTGGATATTCCTACTAAAATAGGACTTAATCACTCACCCAGTCAGTTGTCTTCTAATTTATCTGTTGCTCGCTATGGAGCTATTGAGCGCAGCAGTCCATGGGTATGTCTAGATGCAGACTATGGTTAGGACATTCACTTTCTGGCTGTTGACCCAGGATCCAGATTGAGTGATATAGTCCCACCACATTCAACCACCACCTGCTTCTCTTCTATAGAAAAGGGATGACAAGAATACAACACGAGCATTAACCTACTGTGTTATGGTAAAAGTTTACAACACAATTACAAACACAATTACAAAACAACAAGGGGGGAAGGGGAAAGGAGTGGGTGTCCACGTTCCACTGTCCCTCATTGCTGAGTAGAGCCATTCTGACTCTTCATAGTGAGTAAGGTATTTTCTCACTTATATTTTGTTCTGTTGTTACTGGGACTATTGGATGGGTGAAGTCATTCTGTCCATCCAACCTGTTGATATTGTCTCTCTCATTACTTGAAGAGAATAGCCTATACAGAATCCCTGTGGTTTCTAATGCCGCGTCTTCCTTTCGGCACTATAATCATCACTAGGTCAAGACTATTCAACATTGGCTTCTTAAGAACTGACATACACATGGATTCTTACATCAACATCCTCTAATCCCAAGGTGCAACATTAAAATGTATTTTCCCACAGGAAAAAGTAACAATCAGAACAGAGAAAATTCTCATACAAGAAAAAAAACATACATGTCCATTTTTCTGATATCAAGTACATGATAATCCTATATAATAATTAATCATAAAGCTGATGCGGGGAGCCTTTGTTTTTGGATTTTCTCAGGGGTTAATCTATAACT